>JAQZBX010028553.1:0-27762 GCA_029593785.1 Cabassous unicinctus
TGAAAACCAAAGACTCATCTTTTTCCTTCCTTGTCAGATGAAGTAACATGAAGAGTTTCATAATTATTCCCAGGCCCAAGTGCTCAATGTGAAGCAGAACTGGGCCTATGGAAGGGCTCCTTGCTTTCATCTACTCCTCTTAGACATAAAAGATGGTTTGTGTGTGTGTGTGTGTGTGTATAAAAAGTTTTCAAGGGGAAAGGGACACAAGGAAAAAAATACTATTTTAAACTATGCTTAAATAGAATGGAATGGAATACAACAATAAATGATATTCCTTTCTCAAAAGGTGTTAGGAAACCACATGAAAATTTTGTGAAAACAGAAGTGTATTTATGCACATTGCTAACTTTATGTTAATTTGCTTCAAATTTTTGCAGAAGGTGAATGTATGAATGAATTCTAAAAATAAGTGAGCTGGGCCTTCTAAGCACTGGATTCTGTAAGGACATGTGTTTTATCTTTGCATCTACAAAATTGTCTCCTCTACAATGTCAGCTTCATCACAATTATTGAACGCAACACATTGTCTACTAGCAATTTGCTGAAAATAACTTTGTATGAACTAAATTTCCCAAACACAGCAAACTTCCACATTTACCAACATCACTGACATACACTTATTTGTTTGTAAATCATAAGCAAATATTAAGGCAATTCATATTTATGTTGAATTGTTTTTAACACCATTAAGGATAGCTGGAAGTTTTAGTTGAGTAGATTCAATTTTCTTGAATGGTACCATTAAATGATTATTTGTTGACTATCAGACTAATTGAGTGGTCTAATAAATATAATGTTTATCTAGAAATGTATACTTTGTCACCATTGTCCCAAAATGATTTACACACTGAGGAAAAAAATGGGATAAAAATCACAAAATAATCCATATAAACAAAATAAAAATCAAACCAACACTACCTGACAGATTATCTGATCAGAGAACTTGTTCAGATAACTTTCCCATAACTGAGAAGAAAGAGTCCTCTTTCTACAGGTAATTTCTATGAAAGTATCTAGCAGTTAATGAAACCAAGAGACTGATCAGAGACACTTAGGGTGTCTTTAAAGAATATGGATTGGAGGACAAAGGAACAGTCTTATCAGGAACATGCTGTGAAAAAAGCATAAAGTCAAAATTAAAATTCACTCCTGTTGTATGACCTCCCCATTCTAATTTCTATGAAAAAATCACTGGCAAATGTTTTCTCATGTGCAAACTTTTTGAAATGTTCTAAGTAATTAATGTGTATATATATATATACAAGTTTTATCTACATGTATATATTGATCTATACAGAAGCTTGGTCCTCAGTCTTCTTCCATATTTCAAAGTTTCAAGAGAACAACTGTATAACGGAAAAATTAACCAGCTATTATAGTATTTGCATGTCTTTTTAATACATTTGTATTATTTGTAACATTGGCTGTGTACAATTACCCATCTTCCCCATCATTCTACTTGGAATACAGAAGTTCACTTTGGTGATTCTTCTTCTCCCTGTGGTATCACTGGGAATGCTTGATGGAACTCAGGTGGTGTCATGTCAGGTTTCATAAGACCTGATGGGTTCACTCACTTTTCTGGTGCCTTAGGGAGGATGACTGGAAGGCTGGGCTCACTTTGGACCTCCATCCCTGGCCACAGGCCGCAGAATATTATGGACCAGGGCTTCACCCATCCTCCAACACCAGCAAACCCAAATCCCACCAAGGCTGAAGACAAAGTGCATCACACCCCCAATGGGGCCACACCTACCCCAAGGCTATCTGGGCAGAGAGGGTCAACCTTCTGTGCCCCTACAAAAGTGGCCTGTATTTGGCACACAAAGACCAGCAGAAAAGACAAAGAGTGTGAAGGTTCACTCATCATCCCTGTGGTTTGTTGGGTGAGCAGTGTGGAGCTGGAGAATACCTGTGGGAACAGTTGGGCACCCACGGGACACAGACTCCTGGCCCCTGGCTTGTCTGTCTCTCCAGCTTGGGCTGGTTTCAGGATCTGGGGTGGTAGGGGTGGCACTCAGAAGAGAGCCTTGTGCTCAGAGGTGGGGTGGAGGGCCACAGATGCCTGCATTTTCCTTTGATTTCCACTTCTGGAAATGAAGCTGACCCTTCCTTCTGGAATTGGGTCAATAACAGGCAGCTTTTTATATCCATTTAAGGACGATTTTTAAAATATCAAATTCATGTCAAAATAAAATCTATTTAATTGTTGGGATCTTAACAGATGTTAACATTTCCTTGTTTTTCATTTTACTCTATATTTTGCCACTGGAAATGGTTCAAATATGCTTTCTTCTGTCTATATTCTTTAACTTGGTGTTTCCACTCTTGAGGGTGGTCAGCCCATGTTTGCTAGTTTTCTTTTACATCAATTGTTTGGATGCATTTGTGTGTGTTCATGTTTACCAGCTCTGATGGTGTTATGTTTTTTGGAAGAAATAGACTTTTGTTATTACCATTGCAAGATGCAATACAAAAAGTATAGACACAAAAATGAATTTGGCCTTTTTGAAGAATAAATTATTTGTTTGGCTAATGGGGCTCAGGTTAGTGACCCTGAGACTAGGTCACATGTACATGAAAACATAAAAGGTCAAGGTATAAAGTCCTTCTAGTGTTACTTTTTCTGATTTATTGTGCCAGTTAGTGTACTGAGATGATATTTTATGGCACAGTAAGATATTTGAATATGTTTAAGGTCTTATGAAATAAAGTCCTCTACAAATTATTTTTTAAGTACCTTTTCTTCCAATGTGGCTGTAAAACCAGGAAATTGGTTTTCATTTCAGTATTTCATTGCATTTTTAACTTCAGGCTGATGAAAATGAATATTTGAGGAAATTGTTGGCAGAAAAAACTGAGATAAAACCCTCAACAAGTTAATGACAAGTTTAGTTTTGTGGGAGTGGGTGGAGGGGGCATTGAACAGGATAGTAAGGTAATGGGTCTCTGGCTTAAGAGTTGCAGCTTGGAAAGCACAATGTATAACATTATCCTGGATGGGAGGAGGCCTATAATGTGTTCCAAATATCAAGGGTCAGTCACGTCTCTCAGGTTTTCATTTTTCTTTGTCCTTTTGTAATTGCCCATCTAGCAACATCTAACCTATTAAGCAACTTCTTGCCATGTTTACCTTGATAGGAACCATGTCATAGCAAACCTATAGCTTTTGAGTGTTTTTTGAAACACCCAGTATTAATACATACTTTCTTAAGAGTCAGACTACTAATGCTTTGTCGTGTATTCAATTATCTCATGGTTGTAAACTTACTTAAGTGAAATAAAATCAATTATGGAAATAAGTACTATCCTCTGCTTCTTCCTCCCCACACCTTCCCCCAAAATATGTTAGTTGACTTTCCCCAACTACACATAAAGCCAAATAAATTCTAGTAAATGAATATTTTTCCCTTCCTTTATACCTAGAATGTTCTTTCCATCCCACTACTTCTAAGAGGTGGTAGTTTAAAAAGTGTTCACTGGTGGCTTGTGTTAAAGGCCATGCTTATGTTTCCTTTGTGTGTCTTTGGGTGGGAATTGACCTTTCTGCTTTAAATCTGAGGACTGTATAATATGGTCATTGAACTTATATCTCTTTGGTGTTAAACATGTAGTTTACAGAATTGTGCTAACATATTTAGATAAAGAGAATGAAACTGCTGTGGTAAAAACCAAGTTGGTTCCAAAACTAACCTAGACATCATTTGGCTGTTACACTTTTCTTTTATAACTGCCATAATATATATATTTGTATTGCTCTGCTTTGCAACCGTACTTCTATATATGATTGTCTACTATATTTACTTTTACACAAAGAAAATAAATATTTTGTTATCTGTTACAAAGAAAAATGAAAGGCTGCTTGCAAAAGTGAAAACAATCACAGTCCAAGGGTGAGCTCCCAAACACCCCAAGACCTGGGCAAGCAGCGGGGTTGGGAGGGGTTGGGGACCTGGTCATCCTGTTGAGAAAATCTTGTACCCAAGCCTTGAACCAAGAAAAACTTTCAATGGAAGTTCAAAACCATCGGCACTATGATGCAGCCATCAAACTGAGGAAGTAACTTGCTTCTCCTCAAACCTGGCACAACACCAATGCCACCACTGGGAGCAGTCACTTCTCCCTCCAAAAGACCAGATGGAGCCTTTTGTGCTGTTTGTGAATTGGAAAAAAAGCACCCCACCCCCACTCAACCTCACTCAAATTGCTTCATTGTTCATTTTGCTGTGAACTTACCCTCAGGCCTAAAGGCACACAACCAAGGATCCAAGAACAAGTCCATGGTTGAAGCTCAGTCATGTGAAGGATTGGTCCAGTGAAATCCTATCATAGACCCAGATCAAGATTAAAGATGCAGAATGGCCTTCAGGAGTAAGGACTCTAGAACCAGAAATCTCATGATGAAATCTGCCTTGCCGACTTGAATT
This sequence comes from Cabassous unicinctus, assembly GCA_029593785.1. Lineage (NCBI taxonomy): Eukaryota > Metazoa > Chordata > Mammalia > Cingulata > Chlamyphoridae > Cabassous > Cabassous unicinctus. The sequence continues at coordinate 4,431 of JAQZBX010028553.1, forward strand.
CAGAAATTCAATGCAAGCAGCACATTTTTAGCTGGAGGCATAAGGATCCAGTTGCAGGGCAACCCTGGAAGCTGAAATTCAGTGCTCACTAGAGACATTCAGTTCCTGCACCTGGGTTACTTGCTTTCTTGAAAATGTGTCTGTCACGGGGAAAAATCATCCTTGATGATTTTCCAAGGACTGTGATCTGGCTTAGAAACAAGATGGGATATTTTCCTGACAGACTTGAAAACAGGGGGCTTCCTCACCATTCGGTAAAAACTCTGGAATCCACTGGGACACATTCGAGTGTATAACCACCACAGATGAGCTCAAGTGCTTGCTGGTGGATACCATTTATTGTTGGCAGGGATCCTGGACTGTTTCAGACCCAAGGACTGCTGGGTCCTCTTTTCCTACTACATCTGTATTTATCAGCTGAACTCTATATTTGCAGTGGCCATGCCAGTGTTAGGAAGCCACGTAGCTGCATTTTCTCTTGAAAATAATAAATGATAAATTATTTCTTCATTTCACATTTTATTTGGAGGTCTTCAGAAGAAATAGAAAGACATATCACACAGCAATGACTACCTGCTTGCTAATATGGTTGAACACAACTTGCAGCTGCCTCATGAGTCAGAGATGCTGAACAAAGTTTCTTTAACCTGAAGAAATCTCCCTAGATCACCCATGTTGGCACCTCAGACACATTCCACCAGAAGACAACAGACTCATGTATTTCTCCCTAAACATATTCTTTATTTTAATTCTCTTTTCATTTTTCATGATGCCACATCATTGGTTGGGAACCAGAGGCAAAATGACCAAAACATTTTATGCCTCAGAGAACAATGCAGGTCATGCCCCTCTCTTCTTTTTTTGACCTGATGTTATCCACAAGACTGGAATTTTTATGAAACCATGGCGAAGAGGTATCTTAAAACAACACAGTAAAGAGAGAAAACTTTTTTTGGAATGTCTATAGGAGGAATCTGGTAAAAGATCTGGTCTACTTTCAAACAAGTAGAAAGTTTTAATATGTCTGGTCTACTTTCAAACAAGTAGAATGTGACAGAACTGCCATTATTTACATATGGCTTACCACATCAGAATCCCTATATACAGGAGAAAAACTGAAAGAATTATGAGGTTAATAAGAAATACTTCATGTAAAAGAAAAATTAGAGCTTACTATCCAGAGAGGATAGATTCATAAAATAATTCAAAAAGATCTCCTCTGAATTATTGAATCAAAAGTGGGCATATTCAAAATCAAAAATCTGAGAAAAACATTTGGAACTACATTCTCATTATTCCCTGAGTAAGTGTAGTTCTCAGAGATTATTGGGACTAATACTTAGGTCTGTAATATACAAAGAACATTTATGTCATCATTGATTTCAATTATGTCAGTATTATTATTAACATTATTAACATTTAAATGTTTCTTCCTCTATGGGGTATTTCATAGAATGGATTCTATTAAAACTAACCTGGCCTTACATTCTCTTTTTCTTTTTTTCTTTTTTCTTTTTGAATATATTTTTATTCTAATAGATATGTAATATCAAGTATAGTTCATCTGGAAAATATTTGTTCACAGAACAATTTCCAATTCTAAAATAAACCACATTTATTAATATCTCCAATCCTATCAGAGAGATCATTAAGTTTGGGGAAGTTCTCAAGCTCATGTGTAGAGGACAATTTTTCTAAAGTTTATTTTTCTCTTGAAACAACTTTCATCATGATTTTAGTAGTTGTTTTCATTATATTCATGTTATTATTAGAGCAGTTGGTTTACCAAAAAATTCTTGCAGAAAATAAAGAATTTCTGCTTATCCCCCACTTTTATTCCTCATTTTTAGAACCTTACATTCTACTCTTCTTGATATTCTGTCTAAAGGGTCACTGCATTATTGAATGTGGTTTATTGAATTCTCCTGGTTGTCAGTTTCCACTATGAATTTCTCCCTGCAATTTGTCAACATTTGCTTTATATATCTTTGAGGTATATATATATATAATTGTTCCCATATATATGTTTAATTGTTCTCTTTGTCTTTAATTGACCCCTTTATCATTGTATAGTTTTTCTTTGTCTTAGGCAGCAGTTTTATTTTTATTTGTAGCTCTTATGATTTACAGAAAAATCATGCAGAATGAACAGAGTTCCCCTAAAACCCCTGAACACCTAGTTTTCCTTATCATTAACATTTTACATTAGTTTGGTGTATTTGTTACATTTGATGACCAATATTTTTCTTACTATAGAGTTAACTGTAGTCCATATATACATATACTGTTCCTATTCCCTTCTGTAACCCCTCTTTTTCTAATTGTTACCCACTCTGTCTTCGCACACTCTATATCTCAACTACAGAGTATCTTTAAATTTTATGCACATGAATTTTAGAGATTTTAAAATATGGAGTTACACACCAAAAACCCAATACATTATTACTGATATTTATAATTACAAAAAAAGTTGACATTACCAGAGATCTTAATTTTTTATATCATTTGACCCACTGTTGAGTGTCTTTTCATTTCTATCTGAAGAACTTGCTTAAAATAGTTTCTAGGGCAGCACACGTGGTGGCAGACTCCCTCAGGATTTTTTTGTTGTTTGTTTGTTTTAATATGGGGATGCCATATTAATTTACCCCTCATTTTCAAGAGCCTGTCTCACTAGATATAACATTATGAGAAGTGAATCATTTTCTGCCAACCATTTAAATATTTCTTCTTAATTTGCCTTCTTCATTTATGTCTTCATGATTTCTGTTGAGAAATTGTTGCTTATTCTTATTGGGACTCATTTGACCAAAACACGTTGTTTTACTCTTGGAGCTTTCAGAACTCTCTCCTTGTCTGTGGCATTTTACTATGTGATCCCAATGTGTCTGGGCATGGTTTTCTATGATTTTATTCTCTATGGGATCTGAGAGGGTTCCTGCCTTTATATCTTCAAATATTCTTTTGACTACTTTCTATTTTCTTTCAGTATCTTGCACAAAACATGTATGGTATTCTAGATTTTATACCATGTGTCCATTCCACCAGGTGTAGTAGGGCATTCAGATTGCTGATGTACCTGTATCCATTCCCCCATGGGATATTTTAACCAGTAGCCAAGACTGGCAGAATCATTTTAATGAAAACTCTGTCACAATGTGGAGTGGTTTGTGCTTCTGCAAGTCTATGACCCGGTTCCATAGGGAGCATAGTAAGCCAACAGCCACCATCGGGAACCTGCAGCACTGCCTGGAAAATGCCACCTGCTTGGTTCCAAGAGAGGTGTGGGGTCTGGGTGGAAACCCCCGCGATGTTCCTGCAGGAGGGTTTTGTTAGCTGAGGTTCTCACCAGCTACCCATGGCCCTTCTGCACGCAGCGCTCCGTGGCACAGACCCAATGTGAGTTTCTCAGGTGATTTTAGGGAAGTGGAAGGGGTGAGTGCTGTCAACAGTGTTGACCATGTTTCTGCCAGGAACTCCGCAGGAACCCAGGGGGCTAAAGGGATCCCTCACCCCAACACATACACCTGGAGCTAGGTCACACAGGGGTGTGCTCGTATCTTGCCCGCCCCTGGGGATGTCCATTAGAAGTTGCACTATCTGAGCAACATGGCCGGTGTCCGCCCTGAAATCACCCCAAGCCCGGCGTGTGCCATCCCTTCAGCAGCCTGCCCCTTCTCGGATGCCTGACAGAGCTGCGGCCGCCTAGCCCAGGATCAAGGAGAGCTGCTCCCGGGCCATGTATCCTGGCGGGAATTGGCAGACATGGTAGGACGGTGCCATGGTGCTCCAGGGTTAACGGAAGGTGACTTACACTCTCTGTTAAAATGTATTGTTTCTTTCGATCTCTTTTCTCTTTCGATTTACAATTTTACATAAAAGGTCTTATTGACTGTTTTTTTTTTTTTTTAAAAAAAAAACACATTCCTTTTAGATTTTGCCTATAGCACATGGTATTGGAATATATTTCAATAAAATGGCATAGAAAGCTAATAAATATTACTGCAAGAATAGCCAAAAACAGCAGCTCTATAGAGCAGGGGAAATGGAGTGATTGAGAGATGGAGCATTTCTGTGTGAGTTTTTGAATCTGGTTTTTGTTGATTATTATTATTGAAATAAAGAAAATGCTTTAATAATGATTGAAGTGATGAACAGAAAGATCTGTGATAATAGCAAAAACCATGGATTATACACTTTGCTTCAACTGAATCCTTTATTATGAAGTCTATATAAAATTGATTTGTAGAAAAAAGTAGGGTGGGTTGGGGGAAATACACACAATGTGAAGCACGGACTACAGCATGTAATCATATTTTCACTATGCTCTTTCCTAGTGAATTATATCACCACAGAGCAAGGAGTTGGGGAAGGCTGATGTATAGGATACCTGTATGATGTTATATTATATATTTACAAACAGAGGGTGTTGGTAGTCACACACGAAAGTTTTGGATTTGTCTGTTTATGCATTCAGGGCTTCCATTTGTTACTCTTCAAGTTGGAGGCTCTGCTCCTTTGTGCATCGCGATGGACGGCTGTACCCTCGGACTGGACCATACATCCCTCGACGCCTGTGAGCCACTCCACCTGATATCTGGAGAAGAGATGAATTGGGCTTTGTGTGCTTGTTCAGCCTATAGATGTTTTTTCCCTCTTGGTGGTTGGCAAGGGCATCTGCATGCCATTGGGAAAGAGTTTCAGGTTGGGGACTGGGTATTGTGTTTTTGTGAGGAAGTTTGTATGTGTGTTGTCAGCCTTACTTTTTACTGTCAGAATAACTTTCATTTTATTTCAAATATTTTCAAACTAGTAGAATGTGACAGAACAGCAGTAATTTCCCTATGTGTAACCACCTAAGAATCCCTATATACATGAGAAAATCTCAAAGAATTTTGAGACTAATCAGAAGGGCTTTCTGTGACAGAAAAACTAGAGCTGGTTATCAATACAGGACAGATTCATGAAATATTCACAAAGATCTCTAAATTACTCAATCAAACGTGGCTTATTCCAAGAAGAAAAATCAGAGAAAACATTTGGAACTACCTTATCATTATTCTCCCAGTTACTGCAGTTACCATCATTTAATTCATATAAAAAATTGTACAGAAATTTTTTAACCAATTGCATTCACCAGGAAATGAAATCATTGAGGCCTCTTATGTTTAGAGAATGTATTTTTCTAATGATCTAACAAATGCCTTACATTTTCTAATAATGGTTCTTATCTTTTCAGTAAGGCACTCATTGGTAGGAAAACATTTCTATTAAAATGATATTAGATATTTTAAGAGTCATTTTCAAAATTTGTGAGTTGCCAGGTATTTTAAAAATAGGTTTTCTATTTGAAAGGCACCCAATATTTGCCAGAAAAATATCATCAAAATCTTTCTCCTGGGTAGAGTCCATATCATACATTTAATATAATTTTTTCCAAACCATGCTATCATTATTTTTTAAAGTATATTTTTATTATACAAGGTGAACTAAGAAAGAAAAAATATCATGCATATTATAAGACTCCACATACAACAGCCTTCCAGAAACACACCACCACATCATGGAAGCTTTGTTACAGATTATGAGATCATATCATCAGACTATGACCACTAAGCATGGTCCGTAGTGGATATTTGGCACACATTGTCCATTGTCTTCCATTTTCAACATGGAATGCTTAGTGTGGGTGCTGCCTGTTTTTCATGACTTCTCATATGTTTACCACTTTTCCCCCATAATCATGACTTTCACTCCTGGCTTACTCCTATTACATGTACATTTGGATCACTACCTCAAAACAGAATTAGATCTTCCTGACCCTGTTTCTCAGGTGAGAGCCAATTGAATTTCATGCCTGCATATTCTATTCAGCCTGGTCTTTAATTTAGAAGAATTATATTTAAAGATTCCCTACCGTACCTGCTTCCTGGCCTTCAGGCCCCAAAACAGTGGGCAGTGGAAATGTTCAAGCCACACCCTCTGGGGATCACCATGGTGGAGGAGGGGCAAGCTGAATCAACACACCTGACAACTGGCACCACCAGGCAGTCACACTTCCCTGGACCTGCAAAGCTGGCATAGAACCTGTTCCTACCAGTTTCAGCCTGCTCTGTGCGAGAAACTTTGGAACCAAGGGCCTGCAGGTTAATTTATTGTTCCTGGAAAGGGTTTTCCATCCCTGGGTAAGCAAGGATATATCAAATGTCACATGGGTTTCCATAGACTGTCTTGTCCTTGAGGTGTAAACATTTTCTCATTTTTGTGGTCATTTCTTCATCATGCCTTGGCTGACTGAGATCTCAGGAGCTCCTTTTGCAAATGTAGGGGTTCCTCTAGTAATCTCATTAGAATTGATTAATGTTAAATTTTGTCTCTTCTGAGACCACCTCTGACTGCTGTTGAAATTCCTTGAGAGCAGTCTGGACCAAGCATCAGAGCCATGCTAGCTCCCTTAGAGAATGTGACAGAGCTCTCCAGGATGGGAATTCAGTATTCTCTCATTTATTGAGTGATTCTCCACCCACTGTGACAATGCCCCATGAACATTTGAAAATTTTTATATACGTTATATGTATGTTCAGGTTAACTTCCTCCCATATATTCCCCATCCCTGACACTCCATACCAATGATCCTTCCCCACTACAGTTGTAACCATATTGTGATCCAAAGCTTCTTCAAAGATCAAGCCATTACACTAGCTGAATACAATTAATAGGAAAATGAAATAATGATAAGTTTAAATATAAGAGATAAAAAACCATAAAAATAAATAAAATAAAATGAAAAGATTGAGATATTTAAAAAACTGAAAAATACATAAAACATTTTTTTGCCTTTCATCACTACAATGTCTGGTGTCCAGTCTGTACCATGGCACCTAACCCATCTCATTCCCTAGTGTCTCACTATTTTCATTTTGTTTTGAAAGAAGTTTTAGGTCACAGCACAGTCACACACAGAATACTGGAGACTCTCATATACCCAACATCCTCCCTCTTTCCTCCACCCCATATTAATACCTTTTTTATGTGGATGGTACCATTGTTATAACTGATATACAGATAGTGAAACATAGCTTCTAAGCATTGTCAATGGTTTACACTATGGTTTTCGTTTTAGACCATACACTTTTATAAATTCTGATGATATTTACCATGTCCTGTGTCCACCACTGTATGGTAATGAAGATCATTTGTACCGACCACAAAATACCCCATTTTATCTATTCTATTCCTCCCACCCAATCCGCCTGGGCCCCACGATGACCCCCTGGCTTGACTCATTGGATGACAAGATTCATAGTTACATGCAACAAGAGGTCTTGACACACTAGCTTGTCCTTCCCTGTTAGGAACCATCCTTGCTCTTGAGAGACTCTATTTATGAACAAATCTGTCCTCCAAAAGATGGGAATCCAACTCCTTCCCACTCATTATGTGGGTCTCCACCGACTGATACAACACATTATGACAGAATGAACACCCACACTCTCCCCAAAAGCCTGCTCCAGGTGTGCCCTGTCCTGAATAACCCCCAAGCAACATGCCTAACCAATGACCCTTCCTTGTCATATTGCCATAAGGGCATTCCCACTTCTGTACTTTCAACCACATACCCAAAAATCCCCAGTGTTCAGCTGGCTCCTCCCTCAACCCTTCCCCCAGTATCCTGGACCTTCAAACCCACCCTTCCCAATCTACCCACCTGTCAACACTGCACCACCCAATCCAATAATATCACCATTCTCCTTTCCTGTCCCTTCAATATGCAACTGCACTTTATCACTTTACCATAGATTATGTCCGTATTGGTGATGGCTCAGAAACTTCCCTTCTTTTTTCTAATTCTTGTAAACCTATTTACAGACAATAGATCTCTGAGACTGCTCAATTTCCTTAATTCATATCAGTGAAGTCATGTACTGTTCATCTTTCAATGCCTTGCTTGGTACCCTCAACATAAGGTCTTCAAGATTCATCCATGTTATCCCATGATTTAGCACTTTATTCCTTCTTACAGCTGAGTAATATTCCATTGTATGTATGTACCACATTTTCTTTATCCATTCATCTGTTGATAGGCACTTCAGTTGATTCCAACTTTTGGCAATAGTGCAAAATGTCGCTATGAACATATATCTGTTTGTGTCTTTGTTTTCAGTTCTTCAGGATATATACCAAGCAGTGGAATTGCTGAATCATATGGAAGTTCTATAGTTAGTTTTTTGAGGAGCAACCAAACTCTTCTCCATAATAGCTGGAACATTCAACAATCCCACCAGCAGTGGGTGAGGGTTCTGACTCCTCCACATCATCTCCAACACTTACAGTCTGCTGTTTTTTTAGTAGCCGCTATTCTAATGGATGTAAGATGGTATCTCACTGTAGTTTTGATTTACAATTCCCTAATAGCTAGTGATGTTGAGCAACTTTTCATATTCTTTTTAGCCATTTGTATTTCTTCCTTGGAGAAATGTTGTTTCAGATCACTTGCACATTTTTATATGGGTTGTTTGTCTTTATTTTCAAGGTGTAGGATTTCTACATATATGCAGGATATTAGGCTCCTATCAGATATATTATTGCCAAATATTTTCTCCCATTGGGTAGGCTGCCATTTTATTTTCTTAGTAATGCCCTTTGAGGTGCAGAAGTTTTTAATTTTCAGGAGATCCCATTTATCTATTTTTTCTTTTGCTGCTTGTGCTTTGGGTGTGAAGTTCATGAAACCATTTCCTATTACAAAGTCCTGTAGATGCTTCCCTGCATTATCTTCCAAGGTCTTTATTGTCTTAGCTTTTATATTTAGATCTTTGATCCATCTTGAGTTGATTTTTGTATAAGGTGTTCCTCTCTCATTCTTTTGGATATGGATATCCAGTTCTCCAAGCACCATTTGTTGAAGAGGCCATTCTCTCCAAACTGAGTGGACTTGGTGGCCTTGTTGAATATCAGATAAATGTGTATGTGAGGATCTATATCGAAACTCTCAATTTGGTTCAATTGATCAGCATGTCTGTCCTTGTTCCAATACCATGCAGTGTTTACCACTGTAGCTTTGTAGTATGCTTAAAAGACAGTTAGTGTGATACCACCAACTTCTTTTTTTCTTTTCCAATATATCTTTGGTGATTTGGGGCCTTTTACCCCAAAACAAATAAATTTTGTAGTTTGTTTTTCCAATTCATTGAAATTATAATGTTGGTTTTTATTAGGATTGCATTAAATCTGTAGATAAGTTTGGGTAGGATAGACATCTTGATGATGTTTAGTTTTCCTATCCATGAACAGAGAATATTTTTCCATTTATTTAAGTTTTCTATGATTTCCTTTAACAGTGTTGTGTGGTTTTCTTTATGTAAGTCCTTTACATCTTTAGTTAAATTTATTCCTAGGTGTTTGATTTTTTAGTTACTATTGTAAATGGTATTTTTTCCTTGATTTCCTCCTCAGATTGCTCGATATTGGTGTACAGAAATGCTACTGATTTTTGAGCATTGATCTTATAGCCGGAAACTTTAATGAACTCCTTTATAAGTTCTAGAAGATTTGTTGTAGAATTCTCAGGGCTTTCTATGTATAAGATCATGTCATCTGCAAATAGTGAAATTTTTACTTCTTCCTTTCCAAGTTGGATGACTTTTATATCTTTTTCTTGCCTCAGTGCTTGAGCAAATACTTCAAGGATAATGTTAAATAGGAGTGGTGATAGTGGGCATCATTGTCCTGTTCCCGATCTCAGATGGAAAGCTTTAAGATTTCACTATTGAAGACGATGTTAGCTGTGGGTTTTTCATATATACCCTTTATTATGTTCTGAAAGTTTCATTCTATTCTTATCTTTTGCTGAGTTTTTTCGCGAAAAAATGCTGTATTTTGTTGAATGCTTTTTGTGAATGTATAGAGATGATCATGTGATTTTTTTCTTTCAATATGTTTATGTGTTGTATTATATTGATTGGTTTTCTTATGTTGAACCATCCTTGCATACCAGGGATGATACCTACTTGATCGTGGTGTATAATTCATTTGATACGTTGTTCAATTACATTAGCAAGTATTTTGTTGAGGATTCTAGCATCTAGATTCTTTAGAGAGATTGGTTTCTAATTTTCATTTCTTGTGGCATCTTTGTTTGGCTTTGGTTTTAGGGTAATTTTGGCATCATAGAATGAGTTAGGCAATGTTTCTTCTACTTCTGTTTTTTGGAAGAGCTTAAGCAGGATTGGTGTTAGCTTTTTCTGGAATGTTTGGTAAAATTCACCTGTGAAGCCATCTGGTCCTGGGTTCTTCTTATTTGGGAGGTTTTGGATGACTGAGTCTATCTCTTTAATTGTAATTGGACTGTTGAGTTCATCAGTTTCTTCTTTCATCATGTTGGCTGCTGTGGTTTTTAGGAATATGTCCATTTCCTCTAAATTTTCATTCTTGTTGGCATATAATTTTTCAAAGCATCCTCTTATGATACTCTTTATTTCTTTGGGGTCAGTGGTGACATCCCCTTCCTCATTTTTAATTTGTGTATTTGCATCTGCTCTCTCTTTTTCTTTGTTAGTCTGGCTAAGGGTTTGTCACTTCCTTTGGGATTAGTTTATTATTTTTCCAATTCCTCCAGCTGTGCAGTTAGGTCTTCAATTATAGCTCTTTCTTCTTTTTTGATATATGCATTTATGGATATGAATTTCCCTCTCAGTACAGCTTTGGCTGCATCCCATAGGTTTTGTTATGTTGTGTTGTCATTTTCTTACATTTCAGTGTAGGTACTGATTTCTTTTGAGATTTTCTCCTTGACCCACTGTGTGTAAGTCTGTGTTGTTTAATTTCCATATCTTTGTGCCTAATCTGGTTCTCTGGCCCATAGTGATTTCCAATTTCATTCCATAGTCAGAGAAATTACTTTGTATAATCTCAATCTTTCTGAATTCATTGAGAGTTGTTCGGTGGCCTTGCATGTGGTCTATCTTTTAGTATGATCCATGTGCACTCAAGAAGAATGTATATCCCACTGTACATGGGTTTAGCATTCTGAATATATCTATTAGGTCCAGATACTCTAATATATTATTCAGAGTCTTTGTTTCTTTATTGATTCTCTGTCAAGATGTTCTGTCTAATGATGATAATGGTGCATTAAATTCCCCCAGTATAATTTTAGAGACATTTATGTCTCCACTTAGTCTTTCCTTTGTTTGCCTCACGTATTTTGAGGCACCCTGATTAGTTGTATAAATGCTTATGATTGTTCTTTCTCCTTGAAAGATTACAACTTCTACTAATATATAGAGTCAATCTATGTCTCTTAGTATAGTTTTGCATTTAAAGTCTATTTTGTCCGATATTTGTATAGCTACTCCCACTCTTTTTGGTTGTTGTTTGCATGTAAGATTGTTTTCCAGCAATTCACTTTCAGGCTCCTTGAATCTCTGGGACTAAGATATTTCTTGTAGACAACATATAGATGGGACATATTTCCTTATCCATTCTGCCAATCTGTGTCTCTTGACTGGAGTGTTGAATCCATTAACATTCAGTGTTATTACTCTCATGGAATTTCTTACATCAGCCATATTTTCATTGGGTTTATGTATATACATATATATATATATATATCATATGTTGTTTTTATATCTCTTTTTCTTTTTAGTTATTCCTTTTTTTTTTTTGGTTTTTAAATTTTTTTATTGTGGTAATATATATACAACATAAAAGGTTCCTTTTTAACCACTTTTAAGTATACAATTCAGTGGAGTAAATTACATTCACAATATTATATTACCATCGACACCATTACCAAAAGTTTCCATCACCCTTTTCAGAAACTTTGTATCAGTTAAGCATTAACTCCCAACATCTTTGGCTTTCTCTTTCTCAAATCCCTCAAATTTAATCTAGTACAAAAACCTATATTGTATCCCAGAAATGTCCTCATAAAGTGGTCCTTATATTCTCTTTTTACTATAACTTCTTAGATTTACGCCCTGCCTCTTTTTCTCTTTTTTTCTTTTTTCTTTTTACTTTATAACATCTCTTTATTATATCATTACTTTTATTATTATTATTTTGTTGTTGTTTTTTATATTTTAAAAGATGCTTAGATTACATAAATGCTACCCAAAAATTACAGAGGTTTCCATGTTCTCCACCTCCCATTCCTCCCATAACATCCCACATAAACATCTTTCATTAGTGTGGAACATCACTTGCAATGGATAAACACAACCTGGGGCTTTGCCACTAAGCATGGACCATAGTTCACATTATAGACCACACTCTCTCCCACCCAGTTCTGCATGTTATATGCTAATGTAAAATGGCCTATATCTGTTGTTGTAATGTCACTCGGGATAATTCCCAAGGTCTGAAAAAGCCCCTGTATTACAACTGCTTTTCCCTTCCCTGCCCCAAAAGTGTCCAGTAGCCACTGGCAAACCCTCACTGTTGTAATTTCTTCCATTGCTTGAATCACATTATGTCTACAATAGAATACCATTAAGTCCACTCTAGTCCATAGCCCTTACCCCAATCCTGAGGAGTTTGGGATGGGTGATGTCCACTCCACCTCCAAGTGATAGGGATCTTATATCCCATGGAAACAGTGAATGGGATTATCCTGCCTGCAGCTGCAGGCTCTCTCCATTCCCATGGAAAGCCATTGTCCATCATCGTCTCCTCACCAGGTGACTTGGGTGAGTCCATTGAGCTGTAGAGTAGGAGTTGCAGCTCCATTGAGATTCCAGCCACAGCTGGCACTTGGGCAGGCCAGAGGCTCCAGTCTCTGGAAGTATACCAGAAACTCCAGCATCACATACAGGTTTGAATAGAAGGGACTGATGGACCATGTGCAGGGAGGACTTATTTGAGTCCAACTCTGTCACTCTCAGGAGCACAGATTCCAAAGTAGAGCCCACTGATAAGGCATCAATCTCTGAAGCTATCCCCCCTTATATAGGACCTGGGTGTCTCATGAGCCCTCAGGAGCCCTTCTGTGTGGGATGATATCCACTTTGGTGTTTTTAGTTATTCTTACACTCTCCTCCTACTCTCTCCTGTTTTTTCCATTCAACCTGTAGAAATTCCTTCAGTATTTCTGGAAGTGCACGTTTCTTATTGACATGCTCTCTTAATTTCAGTTTATATGTGACTGTTTTGAACTCTCCAACATTTTTTCCTTCTTGATTGTAGTTTTGTTTGTTTGTTTGTTTGTTTTGTATTTGAAAAGATGATTAGATTACATAAATGTTACACGAAAATTACAGAGATTCCCATGTTCCCCGCCTCCCAAACCTCCCATAACCTCCAATATAAACATCTTTCATTAGTTTGGCACATCACTTGCAATGGATAAACACATCCTGGGCCTTTGCCACTAAGCATGTTCCATAATTCACACTGTAGACCACATTCTTTCCCTCACAGTTCTGCATGTTATATGATGATGTAAAACGGCCTATATGTGTCGTTGTAATGTCACTCAGGATAATTCCCAAGTACCAAAAAAGCCCCTGTATTACAACTACTTTTCCCTCTCCCTGCCCTGAAAGCATCCAGTGGCCACTGACTCCATCACAATGTTGTAATTTCTTCCAGTGCTTGAAACAATATGTCTACAACAGAATACCAGTAAGTCCACTCTAGTCCATAGCTCTTCCCCCAATCCTGAGGAGTTTGGAATGGTGATGTCCACTCCACTCTCAAGTGTGAGGGGGCTTATATCCCATGCATAAGATGGATGGTATTATCCTGCCTACAGCTGCAGACTCTCTCCATCCCCTGGGATGGCCTTTGTCCATCATCATCTCCTCACCAGGTGACTTGGGTGAGTCCATTGAGTAGTAGAGAAGGAGTTGCAGCTCCACCAAGATTCCAGGCACAGCTGGAACATGGACAGGCCAAAGGCTCCAGTCTCTGGAAGTACACCTGCAAACTCCAGCAACACATATAAGTTTGAATAGAAGGGACTGATGGACCATGTGTAGGAAAGACTTATTTGAGTCCAACTCTGTTCTCTCAGGAGTATCGAGTACAAAGTATAGCCCACTGATAAGTCATCAATCTCTGGAGCTATCCCCCTTTATATAGGGCCTGGGTGTCTCCAGAGTCCACAGAAGCCCCTCTGTGTAGGGTGATATCCACTTTGGTGTTTTATGAGATCCTACTGAGATGTGCATAGGCATTTCCTCTGGGGTAACCTACCAACTCTCTTTGAACTCTCTTAGCCATATGTACTCATTTCTATTTACCTTTTCTCCCTTTTATTCAAGGTCTTTTTCCAGTCATATTGCCAGTTGGCACTTGGTATTAACCTGTCATTGCCAGGGAGGCTCATCCCCAGGAGACGTGTCCCACGCTGGGGGAAAGATAATGCATTCATATGCTCACTTTGACTTGGAGAGAGGCCACATTTGAGCAACAAGGAGGCTCTCAGGTGGCAACCCTTAGGCACTCCATAACAGTAGGCTAAGTTTCAATTACAAGAGCAAAGACTGATAAGGCTAGTCATCAATAACAAGAACACATTGGTGGACCATCCCCCTTTGCCAGACACTGCCCCTGCACTCGGGGGACTGTTGCTGCTCCCTTGGAGAATGTGGCAGAGCTCTCCAGGCTGGGAATTCAGTATTCCCTCATTTATTGAGTGATACTCCACCCATTGTGTCCATGCCCCACTACTTGATTATTTGAACAATTTTATATATCTTTCATGTATATTCAGGTGAACTTCCTCCCATGAAACCCCATCTCAGACACCCCCCACCAATGATCCTTTTCTGTCCCTATTGTAACCCTTCTGTGATCTAAAACTTTCTTGAAGATAAAGCCCATATAATAGCCAAGCACAATTAATAGGAAAATGAAATAATAATGGTAAATTTAAATGTAAGAGATAAATGCATGGAAACTTAAAAAGACATGAAAATTAAATAAAGTTAAAGGATTGGGAAAACCAAAAAATTTTAAAAATCAAAAATATTACAAAAGAAAAAATTTTAAAAACATTTTTTCTTTTATCACTGCATTATTGGGTGTCCAGTCTGTACTGTGGCACCATCCCCCTCTCACTCCCCAGTGACTCCCAAGTTTTCATTTAATTTTCAAAGAAGTTTGGTCACAGCAAAGTCACATACAGTATACTAGAGACTCTCATATACCCAATCTTCTCCCCCTTTGCTCACCGCATATTAAAACCTTTTTGTATGTGGATGGTAGCATTGTTATAACTGTTATACAGATAGTGAAACATAGCTACTAAACATTGTCAATGGTTAACAGCATAGTTTACAATTTAGATGGCACAGTTCAATAATTTTTTGATGATATTTACCATGTCCTGTGTCCATCAATGTAAGGTAATAAAAACATTTCCCCTGACCACTATTAGTTTGACCTATTCTCTTCCTTCCTCCCATACCCCAGGGAACATGACACCCCACTGTCTCGACTTATTGGATGACAAGATTCATAGTTACATGAACAAGCAGTCTTGACACACTGATTGTACTCTCCTATTAGGATCAACCCTTGCTCCTAAGAGACACCCACCTTTCTGTTTCTGGGTGAATCAGACCTCCCAAAGATTAGGGTCTATCTCATTCCCAAACACCATGTGGGTCTCCATTTCCTGACACAACACATAATGACAGGGGGAACACTCACACACTCCCCAGAAGCCTATTCCAGATGTGTCCCATCCTGAATGCCCCCCTAACCTACACCCTAAACCAGTGACACTACCTTGTCATATTGCCATAAGACCATTCCCACTCCTGCACTTTCAACTTCATACCCACAAATCACGTGTTCACCTGGTCCCTCTCCCATCTCTCCTGCAGTATCCTGGGTATTCTTACTCATAATTTCTAATCTACCCACTTGTGTGCCCTGAACCACCAAACCCAGTAATATCACTACCCACCTGTCCTATCCTTCAATATGCAACTATACTCCATCACTTTACCATAGATTATGTCCATATGGGTGATGGCTCACAACTATCTCTTCTCTTTTTTTCTCTTGTAAACCTATTTTTCAGACAATTTTTCTCAGAGACTGCTCACTTTCCTCAATTCAAAGCAGTGAGATCATGTAATGTTCATCCTTCAATGCCTGGCTTCTTCACTCAACATAAGGTCTTCAAGATTCGTCTATGTTATTCCGTGTGTTAGCACTTTATTCCTTCTTACAGCTGAGTAATATTCCATTGTATCTATGTACCACATTTTGTTTATTCATTCATCTGTTTATGGGCACCGGGGCTGATTCCAACTTTTGGCAATAGTGAATAATGCTTCTATAAGCATTGGAGTGCATATATCTGTTTGTGTCTTTGCTTTCAGTTCTTCTGGGTATATACTCAGCAGTGAAATGGCTGGAGCATACGGAAGATCTATTGTTAGTTTTCTGAGGAATCGCCAAACTGTCCTCCACAGTGGCTGGATCATTTCACAATTCCACCAGCAGTGGATGAGGGTTCTTATTCCTCCATATCCTCTCCAACACTTACAGTCTGCTGTTTTTTTAATAGCTGCCATTTTGATGAGTGTAAGATGGTATCTCATTGTAGTTTTGATTTGCATTTCCTTAATAGCTAGCGATTTCTAGCATTTTTTCATGTGCTTTTTAGCCATTTGTATTTCTTCCTGGGAGAAGTGTCATTTCAGGACACTTGCCCATTTTTTAAATGGATTGTTTGTCTTTTTATTTTTGAGGTGTAGGATTTCTTTATATATGCAGGATATTAGGCTCCTATCAGATATATGGTTGCCAAATATTTTCTCCCATTTGGGAGGCTGCCTTTTTAATTTTGAGGATATCTCATTTATCTATTTTTTCTTTTGCTCCTCATGCTTTGGGTGTGAAGTTCATGAAACCATTTCCTATTACAAAATCCTGTAGATGCTTCACTACATTTTCTTCCATGGTCTTTATGGTTTGGCTCTTATATTTAGTTCTTTGATCCATCTTGAGTTGATTTTTATAAAAGGTGTGAGATGGTATTCCTCTCTCATTCTTTTGGATATGGATATGCAGTTCTCCAATCATGATTTGTTAAAGAGGACACTTGTTAAAGAGATGATCATGTCATTTTTTTTTCTTTCAATCTGTTTATGTGGTGTATTACATTAATTGACTTTCTTATATTGAACCATCCTTGCATAACTTGGATGAAATCCACTTGGTCATGGTGTATAATTCTTTTAATACATTGTTGAATGCGAGTAGAATATTTTTTGTTGAGGATTTTAGCATCTAGGTTCATTAGAGAAATTAGTCTGTAATTTTCTTTTCTTGTGATATCTTTGTTTGGCTTTGGTATTAGGGTAATGTTGGCATCATAGAATGAATTAGGCAATATTCCTTTTACTTCTATTTTTTTGAAGAGCTTAAGCAGGATTGATGTTTGCTTTTTCCAGAATGTTTGGTAGAATTCAGCTGTGAAGCCTCTCATCCTGCGCTCTTCTTAGTTGGGAGGTTTTTGATGACTGAGTCTATCTCTTTAATTGTAGTTGGACTTTTGAGTTCACCAATTTCTTCTTTCATCAATGTAGGCTGTTTGTGAGTTTCTAGAAATTTGTCCTTTTCCTCTAAATTATCATTCTTTTTGGCATATAATTTTTCAAAGTATCCTATTCTGATACTCTTTATTTGTGTGGTCAGTAGTGATATCCCCTTCCTCAGTCCTTATTTTGTGTATTTGCATTTGTTCTCTCTTTTTTTTGGTTAATCTTGCAAAGGGTTTGGCGATTTTATTGATTTTCTCAAAGAAGCAGCTTTTGGTTTTGTTTATTTTTTCTAGTGCTCTCCTATTCTCTCTTTCATTTAATTCTGCTCTAATCTTTGTTATTTCCTTCTTTCTACTTCCTTTTGGTTTAGTTTTTTGTTGTTTTTCCAATTCCTCCAAGTGTGCAGTTAGGTCTTCAATTTTAGCTTTTTCTACTTTTTTGATATTTGTATTTATGGCTATGAACTTCCTTCTCAGGACAGCTTTGGCTGCATGCCAAATGGTTTGATATGTTGTGTTGTCATTTTCATTAGTTTCAAGGTAGTCAGTGATTTCTTTTGAGATTTCCTCCTTGACCCACTGTTTTTCTAAGAGTGTGTTGTTTAACTTCCATATTTTTGTGCCTACTCTGTTTCTCTGGCCCTTAGTGATTTCTAATTTCCTTCCATTGTGGTCAGAGAAATTACTTTGTATAATCTCAATCTTTCTGAATTCATTGAGATTTGTTCTGTGGCCTAGTATGTGGTCTACCTTGGAGTATGATCCATATGGACTTGGGAAGAATGTAAATCCTGTTGTATTAAGTTGTAGTGTTCTGTATATGTCTATTAGGTTTAGATTGTCTAATGTATTATTCACAGTCTTTGCTTCTTTATTGATTCTCTATCTAGATGTTCTCTCTAATGGTGATATTGTTGCAATAAATTCCCCCACTATAATTGTCGAGGCATTTATTTCTCCACTTAATTTTTCTAGAGTTTGCCTCATGTATTTTGAGGTGCCTCGATTAGGTACATCAATGTTTATGATTATTGTCTCTTCTTGAGAAATTTCCCCTTTTAGTAATATATAGTGTTCATCTTTGTCTCTTACAATAGCTTTGCATTTAAAGTCTATTTTGTCTGATATAAGATAGCAACTCCTGCTTTGTTTTGGCTATTGTTTCTTTGTAAAATTGTTTTCCAGCCATTCACTTTCAGCCTGCTTGAATCCCTGGGATGAAGGTGTGTTTCTTGTAGACTTTATATGGATATATCATATTTCCTTATCCATTCTGCCAATCTGTGTCTCTTGACTGGCAAGTTTAATCCAATAACATTCAGTGCTATTTCTCACAATGAATTTCTTACATAAACCATATTTTCTTTAGGTTAATGCATATATGATGTTTTTATTTTTCTTTTTGTCTTTTTAGTTGTTCTTCACTCTCCTCCAACTCTCTTTCTCCTGTTTTTTCCTTTCAACTTGTTGAACTTCCTTTAGTATTTCCTGAAGTGCAGGTTTCTTATTGGCATACACTCTTAATTTCTGTTTATCTGTGAATATTTTGAACTGTCCATCATTTTTGAATGCCAGTTTGCCTGGATAGGGAATTTTGGCTGGAAGTTTCTTCTTTTAGTTCTTTGACTATGTCATACCACTCTCTTCTTGCCTCCATGGTTTCAGATGAGAAATCAGCATTTAATCTTATTGTGCTTCCCTTGTATGTGATGGTTCTCTTTTCTCTTGCTGCCTTGAGTATTTTCTCTTTGTTTTGAGCTTTGGACATTTTGTCAAGTATATGTATTGGATTTTGCTTGTTGAGATTTATACTGTTTGTGGTGTGCTGTGCCTCCTGGACATGTACATCCATCTCTCTCAATAGGGTTGGGAAGTTGTCAGCTATTGTTTCCTTCAACACTCCTTCTGTTCCCTTTCCCTTCTCTTCTCCTTCTGGGATGTTTATAATGTGTATGTTTGTGCCTTTTGCATTGTAAGTTAAATCCCTGAGTCCCTGCTGGATTTTTCTATCTTTTTATCTATCTATTCTACTATCTGCTTGTTTTCAAATGTATTTCTTTGAAATCACTAATTCCTTCTTCTGCTTGTTCAAATCTGCTGTTATGTGACTCCAGCGTCCTTTTTATTTCTTTGATTGTGCCATTGATCACTATCATATCTGTTATCTTTTTATGTATGTTTACAATTTCTTCAGTATGTTCTCCCAGTGTCTTCTTAATATCCTTAATCTTTTCTTTCACTTCATTAAGTTGGGCTATGATATTTGCTTGGAAATCCTTGATTAGTTGTTTGATGTTCTGCATCTCATCCTGCTTTTTAGTTTGTTCATTGGACTTGTCCATGTCTTCCTTTTTCTCAGTGTGGTTTGTCATTTTTTGTTACCCTCTTGTCATCATTTTATCTTGATGGGTTTATTCAGTTGATTAGATTCTCTCTCTGCTCTAGTTTTATTTAGCTGGTGGTTCTGTGTGTGTGTTAATTTTTCTCTTTGAGACTTTGTTCTTCTTATTTTATTTATTGCTTCTTTCTATGTTCCCTTGAAGGCAAGACATTAGGGCCAGAGTAATCAAAAGATGTGAGAAAGGAAAGAGGATAATAGTAATATTGATAAATGTTAGAAGAGGGGCCATATAAGGTTTAGTAAAATGAGTATTTAACTCATGTAAGCAGTGTAGAGTAATAGGAGGAAAAGTGGAGTATCTACAATGGACTGGGAAACCAAAAAGAGGAAAAAAATATATAATGCTTTAGAAGGCCAGAAGGATGATGAGAGAGTGAAAGAGTAAAGAAACGGCTGAAAGGAAAAAGTTAATAGTAATAAAAAAAGAATAAAACAGAATAGATTGAATAGAAATTGATGCCCTTGATGAGCTAATGAAAAAAGGTGGTATGTAAGAACGACAAAAGAAAGCAAAGGCAGAAAGATGAAGGAAGGAAAAGAGATAGCGTTGGAAGATAAAATCAATATAGACAGACAATGGGAAATCACTGAAGAAGAAATACAGCAAAGAAGAGACAAGCCAGCAGCACCTAATTGAAAAAAGAGAAAGGAAAAATGAAAAATAAATGAGGGTTGGGGAGGAGAGAGGAAAGAAAAACAAGAGACATTAAATAAACAAAGAAAAACTAAGCAACCACACAAGCAAGCAGTCAAACAAAGCTAAGGAAGAACAGTATTCCTTCTTGAGCCATTGTGGAACCTCTCAGCCTGCTTGTGTTCATCAGTCAATTGCCCTGCAAGATTCTATGTGCAGGTTTTGAGGCAGATTTTAGCGATTAAACTAAGTTTAAAAAATTCTTTTTTTTTAAGTAACTGGTTTTTTTTTGTTGTTGTTGTTGTTTTGTTTTGTTTTGTTTTGTTTTTGAGAATTAAGGGATCCAAAAGGAGGCCTCTTCTATGCAACCCCTTTCACTGAAGGGACCCTAAGTAGGCTTGTGGAAACTAATCAAGCACTTTCCACTTCCTGGCTTACCCAGGGGAGCTGAAGCTCTGATGCTTGTCAGTGCAGAATGATTAAATTGGCTGACTTTGCCACCTCCAGAGCCAAGCCTCAGTATCAGTAGGCTGTTAGGTAAATCAGGCTTCCTTAGAAGATTCACCTCTCACCCCAGCCTGGTGCCACTTCAAGACAGCTATTTTGTTCCCCAAAGCTGCAAGGGGATCCATGCAGCCAAATTCACTGAAATGAAACTCCTCTCAACCCTGCACCAGAACCCTCCCACTCTAGGAGAATGTTTCCTCTCACTGGGTTGCTGGCAGGAGTCATGGTTCATTCCAGCCTTTTTCCCTGACGGTGGAGCTCAGCCATCTGTGTCACCTACTATAGCCAGGGGAAAAACTCATGAATCTTTCCTGATCAATCCACCTTGCCATCCAGCTCCCTCCAGATTGATGTCCCCAAGGTTCTTGCTCCATTTGCCCCCAGCACAGACCACTCAGGCAGGATCCTGTCCCCAATCAGCTATCCTCCAAGAGTGAGATAGTGAGTGCCCTCCTAAACGATGCTATCTTGCCCCTCCTCCTGTTCATCAATATTAACAAATGTACTACACTAATGGAGGATGTAATTAATGTTAGAAAGTGTGTGAGGGCTAGGAAATGGGGATATAGGAATTCTTTACATTTTTTAGGTATCAATTATGTAATTTAAGTATCTTTAAAAAATTAAAAATGTTTAAAAATTATGTGTCATTAGCTTTAAACTTCCTAGTTAAAAAAAAAAAGGTGCTCTTTAAACAATTAAAATCCACTATGTAAAACTGATTAAAGCAGGGAATCTGTGAATGGAGGCAGGTGCAATCCCTGGACCTCCAGCCCCCATATCAACCTCTCTGTTGGCTGCCCTCCGGAGAATGTTCTCTGATGCCCACTCGATTTTCTCTCTGTACCATGTTTTATCATTTTTCAAAACATGCATTTATGTAAGTACAGTGGTTGCAAATAAAATGTATCAGAGAAATATGATTACTCCTCCTATTTTATCTAAAATTATCCTTCCTTGATGTAATAGCAGAACCATGCTTTGCAAAGTTGCCAAAGTGCTCTAGTCTTACTTTGTTTTTAAATGTTTTCTTCCACATGCATATGTGTGTGTGCAGGAGTGTGTGTGGGTGACAGTTAAATTAAGTGGATGAAAAACAAAGCCCATGCTCTACTAAGGTCAGAAACTCTTTTAATTACAAGGCTCCATTCAGGCATAACCAGAGAATTATTGCCCCTGCAAATTGTTTTCCTTTTATATCAAAACTTGAGAAACATGTAAAAAAAAATATACATGAGACATTCTGCCTGGAAGAGGAGCTGTAACCCTGGAAAAAGGATGGGACCCCAAATTTCAGAAATGGCATTCAACTTGGTCTTCTGTGCTCAGACCTATATTGGATTAGGCTATGAATTCTTGGGTGGGGAAATAACCATCTTTTATAAGCATTAGGCTATTGGCCATTAGGGAAATTCAAAGTCAAACCACAATGGGATGTCACTACACACCTATTAGTACAGATAAAATAATGAATAGTGACAATACTAAATGCCTTAGAAGGTGCCCAGACTTGATCCCTCCTACATTTTTGATGGGAATGTAAAATGGGGCAGCCTCTCTGGAAGATAGTTTCTTAAAAACAAAATAAAACAAAACAAAACACAAGAGAAACTATACTGAAAATGGAACTACCAAAAGTTGCAACAATTGCCCTCCTGGGTATTTCTGCCAGAAATCAAAATTTATGTCCACACAAAAACATGAATATGCATATTTGTTTTATTTGTAATAACCCCCAAATGGAAACAAAGTAAAAGTCCTTTAATAATTAAGCTCTTAAACAAATTGTGGTCCTTCCCTACTATGAAATAAGAGGCAGAAAAAGAAAAAAAAAAAAGCCACTAGTTATTGATACACACAACACTGTGGATGGATCTCAGGATGCTATGCCAAGTAAAAAAGGCAACCTTTAAAAGGTCACATATTACATGATTCCATTTATATAACATTCTATAAATGACAAGTTATAGCAATGGAAAAAAAAATAATATTTGTTAGGGGTTAAGAATGATGATGATTAGGGAGAGATCTAAGGGAAGTTGGTATGATGTAAGAACTGAATAATTCTATACCTTGAAGTCGTAATGGTTGGACAAACTGACACCTGTGAAAAAAATTGAAAAGAAAAAAGAACTGTGTGCACATTGTTCCAATTTCAATTTCCTGGCTTTGATATTGTACTTTAGTCATATCTGAAGTTAATTTTAGTGGAAACTGGGTAAAGGGTATGTGGGACATCACAGTATCCTATCTTTGCAAATTCCTGTGAATCTATAATTATTTCAAA
>JAQZBX010028554.1:0-27767 GCA_029593785.1 Cabassous unicinctus
CATGGACAAAAACTGTTCTTGCTCTCTGTGTCAAACCCTGGGAAAAATTCTGCACCCCACTAGTGAGTCCCTGGCCAGATTTTAAAGACTGGACAATTTTAAAGGCTGAAAATAAGTTGAACCAAATATCAAAAAAGAGCTATGAAAAAAAAAAATAGGCAAGAGAGAGAAATTAGCCATCACAGTAAATTCATCAAAATATTCAGATGCCTAGACATCAATTACCAGCCATACTAGGAGACAGGAGGAGGTGGACCAGCCTAAAGAACAAACCAAATATCCTAAAGTGATACAGGATTTTAAAAAACACGGGTGAGCATAAAGAACAATTTGAAAGCCTGCAAAGAAAAGTAACACACCTTATGGGAATGAAAGACACGATGGATGAGATTAAAAATACATTAATCTCTCTCTCTCTCCTTCTGCACACTGCTCTCCCCATGCCCTCCCCCTCCACATGGATCAACAAGTAAAATGCAAGTAAAACCTGGGCATTTATAATCTATAATGGGAAATTATAGTCTGTAAATCAGCCCTCTTTATCACTCTTCAGCCCCTTCCTCTCTACCTGGGACCTATGATCTGTTATTTTCTTCCACTTCTCTTCCCTCCCTCCCTAATAAATTACTGGCCTAATTAAAAAAAAAATACATTAGATCAGGGTGAATGTAAACAAATATTATTGAAATGTTTTGCATTATAAATGAAATTTCCTGTACTTAATTATATTGTTAATTCAGTAAGTGTCTATTTGTAACATGCTTTATATTACTACACTTGTTTATGTATGAAAGCATCTATTATAAACAAAAAAATACATTAGAGGCACATAAGAGCAGATTTGAATTGCTTGAAAACAGAATTAGTGATTTTGAAGACAGAACATCTGAACTGGAAAAGACAGGAGAATAGAAAGAGAAGAGAATGGAAAAAATGGAACTGAGTCTCAGGGAATTGAATGACAATGTGAAATGCACAAACATTTGCATTTTCGGTGTTCCAGAAGGAGAGAGAATGGAAAGGGGGCAGAAAGAATATTTGAAGAAATAATGACTGAAAACACCCCAACCCTTTAAAAAAAGACATAAATATCAATATCCAAAAAGAACAACACACCCCAAACAGAATAAATCCGAATAGACCTACCCCAAGACACCTACTATTCGAATGTCAAATATCAGAGATAAAGAGAGGATTCTGAAAACAGCAAGAGAAAAGCAAAACATCACATACAAGGGAAACTTGATAAGATTAAGTGCCAACCTCTCATCAGAAACCATGAAGGAGAGAAGAAAGTGGTATGATGTATTTAAGGTACTGAAAGAGAAAAACTGCCAGCCAAGAATTCTGTATCTGGCAGAAATGTCTTTCAAAAATGAGGGTGAGTTCAAAGTCTTCACAGACAAACAAAAACTGATAGAATATGTTGCCAAAAGACCAGATTTGCAAGAGATACTAAAGGGAGCACTGCAGCCTGAAAGGCAAAAACAAGGGTGAGAATTTGGAGAAGAGTTTAGAAATGAATATTATTAGGAAGGGTGAACTAAAGGATAAGACAGACAATAGAACTATATGACAACAGAGGGCCGAAGGACAAAATAGATGAAACAAGTAATTCCTTTACAGTAATAACACTGAATGTTAAAGGATTGAACTCCTTAATCAAAAGACATAGATTGATAGAATGGATAAGAAAATATGAGCCATCTATACTTTGTCTACAAGAGACCAATCTCAGACATAAGGACACAACCAGTTTAAAAGTGAAAGGTTTGAAAAAGGTATTCCATGCAAACAGTAACCAATACAGAGCTGGATAAATGTAAAATAACAACATTATAGTATATGAACAATAATTACTCAGTGCAACTGGCAAATTGTTCCTATTATAAGTATTCTGTAATTTTTTCATAAAAATAAACACTTGCTTTTAATTGAGGAGGGCTGGAGAAGAGATACATTTCTGGATACTTCATTTTTCTTTAACCCTTTCTTTATTCATATTCTTTAATTAAAATAAAGTATCTGGATCAATAATGATTTAGCATGACTACTGTTGAACAAGATTTTGAGTTTTTCTCCCTCATAAAATTATGAGTTGGCAAATTGTTACCTGCTGTAATTCATTCAAATAAGATGTGAAGAATTCCCAAATAGGAATTTGATGATCTAGAAAGAATTATGGCCCAAATGGAAATTAAATAACTAAACCAATAATTTATTTCATTCTTAGAGATTATTATGTCCAATATTTAGAACTGTAATATAAAAATTAGAATTATGTTATAATTAATTTCTATTATATTTGAATTGTTATTTATATTTATAAAAATTTGTGCTATTCTATTTTTTATAATTGATTATATTAAATCTAACCTGGCCTTGCACCCTCTTTTTAAAATTTGTAATTTCTTTCAATCTATTTTCTATTTATTTTATAATTTTACAATAAAGGATGTTTTAACAGCTAAAAAAAATGTAATACATGATCCTAGATGAACTCTAACAAGGGAGGATTAAAGACTCAAAGAGACATTATTGGCACATATGAAAAAATTGGAATATAGGCTGTAATCTTTATATCAATGTTAATTTTTTTATTTGATAACTGCATTTAAGGCGGTCACATAAGTGAATATCCTTGTTCTTAGGAAATATTCATGGCAATCTTAACTGTACAAGGAGCATGATGTATACAACCTACACTCAAGTGTTCAGAAAACAGATGGATATTTGTAGATAGATAGATAGATAGATAGATAGATAGATAGATAGATAGACAGATAGATACAGCAAATGTGGCAAAATATTAAAATTGGTATATCTGGGTATCTGGAAGTTAGGGGTATATTGGAGTTCTCTGTACAGGGTTTCTATTATTTTTTCTAACAGTCCTATAAGTTTGAAAGTATTTCAAAATAAAAAGTTCAATGAAAGGATAATAAGGAAATACTCTAAATAACTTTACATACATAAATTTGACAACTTAAACAAAATTTGTCTCTTCTTCAATTACCACAAACCTATCAACTCACTCAATATGAAATAGATAATTTGAATATCCCTATTACTATTGAGGAAACTGAAGTCATAATTTCTTAATTAGAATTTTTATTTACAAACACTCTACCCACCAAGCAAAAACTCCCTCTACCCTTGTCTCTCCATACCCTGGTAACCTCTAACCTACTCTCTGAATCTGTGAATTTGCTATTTCTAGATATTTGATAGTGACATCATAAAATATTTTTCCTTATATGACTTGCTTATTTGACTCAGCATAATAATTTCAAGTTTCATCCATGTTGCACCATGTCTCATTTCATTCCTTCTTATAGCCAAATAATATTCTATGTGTATATGTACCACATTTTGTTTATAAATTTATTTGTTGATGGACATTTGGGCTGTTCTCACTTTTTGGTTATTGTGACTACTACTGCTATGAACAGTGGTATACAATTGTCTGAGTCCCTATATTCAATTTCTTTGGTTATATATCTAGGAATTGAATTGCTGGATCATATGGTAATTCCATATTTAACTTTTGAGGAAACATCATGCTTCTTTCCACAGTGACAGAACCATTTTAGATTCCCACCACCAATACATGAGAGTTCCTATTTTTCTGCATCTTCCTTAACACTTGTTATTTTTCTCTATCTTCAGTAATAATCAGCCTTGTGGGTGTGAGGTGGTGTCTCATAAAATCATAATTTTAAAATTCCTCAGAAAGAAATCTCCAGGCCTAGATGGATTCACTGAAGAAATTTAACAAACATTTAAAGAAGAATTAATATCAATTCTACACAATCTCTTTCAGAAAATAGATGGTGAGGGGACATGTCTCAATGCATTTCATGAAGCTAATAATAACATGATGCCAAAACCAGAAAAAGACAGCACAAAGAAAGAAAATTATGAATATCCCACATTAATATGTACACAAAAATTCTTAATAAAATATTAGCAAATAAAACTCAGCAATGAGGCAAAGTGAAGATTATTCAAAGGAAGGATCAATATTCAAAAATTAATCAATGCAATCCACCATATTAACTGGCTAAATAAGAAAAACCACATAATCATGCCAATTGAAGCAGAAAAAGCATTTGAAAAAAATTATGACTCATTCATAATAAACACTCTAAGAAAAATAGAAATAGAGGGGTAATACCTCAACATGGCAAAGAGTGTCTACAAAATACCTAAAGTTAACATTATACTTGATGTTGAAACTGATGGGAAACTGAATGCTTTCTCCCCTAAGATTAGGAACATGGCAAGGATGTCTGCTCTCAGCAATCTTATTCAACAGACTGCTAAAAGTCCTAACCAGTGCAATAAAGCAATAAAAGGCAATAAAAGACTATATACCAGAAAGGCAATAATTATATGCCAGAAAGGAAGCAATAAAAATGTCCTAGTTTGCATATGACATGATTGTCTAGGTAGAAATATCAAGCAAGCAATTAAAAAAAAAATTCCTAGAACCAGGTGGGTTTAGCAAGGTTGCAGGATACATATGAAAAATCAATTATATTGTATCTGTTAGCTAGCGTGAACACGTGGAGACCAAAATTAAGAATACAATACCATTTACCATATCTAAAAATAATGAAAAATATAGGGGTAAATCTAACAAAATATGAACAGGATGTGAAAGCTGAAAACTACACAATGCTGGTGTAAGTAATCAAAGAAGAGTTAAAGAAATGGAGCTTGTGCACACACTAAGAACTATTAAACAAAACCTGTGAACACAGAAATGGACCCAGACAAATATGCCAAACTCTTTTTTTTTTCAAAAGTGCAAAAACAATTCAATGGAGAAGAGGTAACTTTTTCAACAAATGATAATGAAGCAACTGGACATCCATAAGCAAAAAAAGAAGAATGTAAGTCTCATGCCTTAAACAAAAATTAACTCAAATGTATCAGGGACTTAAATGTAAAATATAAAACTGATAAGGAAAAAAAAAAAAAAAACATGGAAAAAAATCTCCTGGACCTAGGGTTAGGCAAAAAGTTCTTAAACTTGACACCAGAAGCATAAACCATAAAAGGAAAACTTCATAAATTGGACTTCCTCAAATTTTTAAACATTTGCTTGCAAAAGACTCTTTAAGGGATGAATGATCAAGCTACATACTGGGAGCAAAACTACATATCCAGCAAAGGACTAGGCCCAAGAATAAATAAGAATTCTCAAAATGAAACATTTTTCTATCCTGCCAGTCCCATGGAGGAGATCCTGTGGCTCTGTGATTATGCAAGCTGTGTCCATGACTTCCAGGAAAATGGCATCGAAGTAGGTAGGCAGAGCCCTCTCTCACAAAAAACAGCAGAGAAAGGGCGGGGACATATCCGAAGGGCCTGCTTTAGATATATTTAGAATATGAAGGGTTTATATTTATCCAGGAGGGAACTGGAAAGATAAAGAAGCCAAAGAAAAATTGGAAAAAAAGACAACAGCAAGGAAATAGAATAAGAGGAATGAAGTGTCAAAGAGAAACCTTACCAATCACACAAAAACAACAAAATAAAACCCTAGAGTAGAAAGAGAAGCTAATCAACTGAATGAGCCCATCAAGATAAACAGATGCCTAGACACCAACAAAAATTTACAAGCCATACTAAGAAACAGGAAGACATGGCCCAGTCTAATGAATAAACTAAAAAACAAGAGGAGATGCAGAAATAGAACAACAAATCAAGGATGTCCAAACAAATATCATGAATCAAATTAATGAACTGAAGGAAGAGGTAAAGAATATTAAGAAGACACTGGGGGAATATACTGAAAAAATTGTAAACATACATGAAAAGATAATGGATTTGATGGGGATGAATGGCACAATGCAAGAAATCAAAAATACACTGGAGGCACATAATAGCAGATTTGAACAGGCAGAAGAAAGAATCAGCAATGTAGAAGACAATAAATCTGAAATAAGAAAGATAGTGGAATAGATAGATAGAAAGATAGAAAAAAATCCAGCAGGTACATAGGAATTTGAATGACAACATGAAACGCCACAAACATACGCATTATAGGCATCCCAGAGGGAGAAGAGAAGGAAAAGAGGGCAGAAGGAGAGTTGGAAGAAATAATAGCTGAAAAAATTTCCAATTCCTTTGAGGGACATGGACGCACATGTTCAGGAAGCGCAGCACACCCCAAAGAGTATAATGCTAACAGGTCTACCCCAAGACACATACTTGTCAAATTGTCCAATGCTCAAGGCAAAGAGAGAATACTGACAGCCAGAGAAAAGAGATCCATCACATACAAAGAAAGCTCAATAAGATTAAGTGCTGATTTCTCATCTGAAACCATGGAGGCAAGAAGGCAGTGGTATGACATAGTTAAGTGCTAAAAGAAAAAAACTTCCAGCCAAGAATTCTGTATCCAGAAAAGCTGGTGTTCAAAAATGAGGGAGAGGGGACAGATGTGGCTCAAATGGTTGGGCGTCAGTCTCCTATATGGAGGGACCCGAGTTCGATCCCTGGGACCTCCCAGTTAAAAAAAAAAAAAGAGGGAGAGTTCAAAATACTCACAGATAAAGAGAAATTGAGAAATTAAGAGTTTCTCAACAAGAAACCTGCCCTTCAAGAAATGCTAAAGGGAGTTCGGAGGGTTGAATGGAAAAACAGGAGAGAGAGGGTTAGAAGAGAATGTAGGAAAGAAATTTATTGGTAAGAATAACAAAAAGATAAAAAGAAATAAAAACAATATATGACATATATGAACTTAAAGAAAATATGGCTAATGTAAGTAATTCCTTGATAGTAATAACATTGAATGTTAATGGATTAAACTCTCCAGTCAAGAGACACAGATTGGCAGAATAGATAAGGAAATATGACCCATCTATGCTGTCTAAAAGAAACTCACCTTAGACCCAGGGATGCAAGGAGGCTGAAAGTGAATGGTTGCAAAACAATTTTACATGTAAACAATAACCAAAAAAGGGCAGGAGTAGATATACTAATATCAGACAAAATAGACTTCAAATACAAAACTATTGTAAGAGACAAAGAAGAACACTATATATTAATGAAAGGGGTAATCTATCAAGAGGAAAGAACAATCAAAAACATTTATGCACCTAACCAGGGTGCCTCAAAATACATGAGGCAAACATTGGAAAAAATAAGTGGAGAAATAGATGCCTCTAAAATTATAGTGGGGGACTTTCATACACCATTATCAAATCACCATTAGACAGAATATCTCGACAGAGGATCAATAATACATTAGAGAATCTGGAACAAAAGGACATATATAGAACATTACACCCAAATACAGTGGGATATACATTCTTCTTGAGCACACATGGATTATTCTCCAGGATAGACCACATGCTAGGCCACAGAATAACTCTCAATGAACTCAGAAAGAGTGAAATTATACAAAATCATTTCTCTGACCACAATGGAATGAAACTGGAAATCTGTAAGGGCCAGGGAACCAGTTTAGGCACAAAGATATGGAAGTTAAACAATACACTCTTAGAAAATCAGTGTGTCAATGAAGAAATTGCAAAAGAAATCAGTAAATACCTTGAAATGAATGAAAATGAAAACACAACATATAAAAACCTATGGTATGCAGCAAAAGCTGTGCTGAGAGGGAAATTCATAGCCATAAATGCCTATATTAAAAAAAGAGGAAAGAGCTAAAATCAAAGACCTAACTGCACACCTGGAGGAATTAGAAAAAGAACAACAAATTAATCCTAAAGCAAGCAGAAAGAAGGAAATAATAAAGATTAGAGAGGGCTAAATGAAATTGAAAATAAGAAAGTGTTAGAAAAAATAAACAAAACCAAAAGTTGGTTCTTTGAGAAGATTAATAAAATTGACAAGCCCTTAGCTAAACTAACAAAAAAAGAGAGAAGTGTATTAGTCAGCCAAAGGGGTGCTGATTCAAAATACCAGAAATTGGTTGGTTTTTATAAGGCATATTTATTTGGGGTAGAAGCTTATAGTTACCAGGCCATAAAGCCCAAGTTACCTCCTTCACCAAAGTTTATTGCCACATGTTGGAGCAAGATGATTGCCAATGTCTGTAAGGGTTCAGATTTCCTGGATTCCTCTCTCCCTGGGGCTTGCCTCTGTCTGGGCTCAGCTGCTCTGTTGTCTCCACAAGGCCATCTGTAGACTATTAGGCAAACAGCTTGTTTCTCTTCCTGGGGCCTTCTCTCTTTCCTCACGACCAAACTTCTCTGTGTGCTTACTTCCCAGGGCTCCAGCTCAAGACTCCAAACTCCCTTTTCTGCAGTGTGGTTTCTCTGTGAGTCCCCACCCACCAAGGGGGCGGGGATGCAAACTCCTACTGACATGGCCCAATCAAAGCCTTAATCATTATTTAATCAAATTAAAGTAAAACCTCTGAATCCAATATACTCTAATATGCCCAGAGGAGAAGACCAGTTTACAAATATAATCCAATATTACTTTTTGGAATTCATCAATAATATCAAACTGCTACAATGCAAATACATAAAATAAGAAACAAGGAAGGGGATATCACCACTGACCCCACAGAAATAAAGGGTATCATAAGAAGATACTTTGGAAAATTGTATGCCAACAAGATGGATGACTTAGAGGAAATGGACAAATTACTAGAAACCCACCAGCAGCCTACATTGATGAAAGAAGAAATTGATGAACTTAGCAGACAAATCACAAGTAACAAGATTGAATTAGTCATCAAAAACCTCCTAACTAAGAAGAGCCCAGGACCAGATGGC
Organism: Cabassous unicinctus; assembly: GCA_029593785.1. Taxonomy (NCBI): domain Eukaryota; kingdom Metazoa; phylum Chordata; class Mammalia; order Cingulata; family Chlamyphoridae; genus Cabassous; species Cabassous unicinctus. Next base: position 8,763 of record JAQZBX010028554.1, read on the forward strand.
TTCACAGGTGAATTCTACCAAACATTCCAGAAAGAACTAACACCAATCCTGCTTAAACTCTTCCAAAAAATAGAAGTGGAGGGAACATTGCCTAACTCATTCTATGATGCCAACACCACCCTAATACCAAAGACACAAATACACCATAAGAAAGGAAAATTATAGACCAATCTCTGTAATGAACCTAGATGCTAAAATCCTCAATGAAGTACTTGCAAATCATATTCAACAACACATTAAATGAATTATACACCATGACCAAGGGGTTTCATCCCTGGCATGCAAGAAGTGTTCAACATATGAATATAAATCAATGTAATACACCACACCAACAGATTGAAAGAAAAAAAATCACATGATCACAAAAGTAACTGCTTGAGCACTTAGACAAGAAAAAGTTATAAAAGACATGCAAATTGGAAAGGAAGATGTATAAATTTTACTATGTGTAGATGACATGATCCTATATATAGAAAGTCCTGAGAAATCTACAACAAAACTTCCAGAGCTTACAAATGAGTTCAGCAAAGTGGTAGGTTATAAGATCAATGTGAAAAAATCAGTAGCATTTCTGGACGCCAATAATGAGCAAAATTATGAAGAAATCAAGGGGAAAAAATCCCATTTACAATAGCAACTAAAAGAATCAAATACCTAGGAATAAATTTAACTAAAGATGTAAAGGGCTTTAACAGTGTTGTGTAGAAAACTACACAACACTGTCAAAGGAAATCAAAGAAGACCTAAATAAATTGACGACTATTCCCTGTTCACAGATAGGAAGACTAAACATCATTAAGATGTCTATCCTACCCAAACTGATTTACAGATTTAATGCAATCCCAATAAAAATTACCACAGCATTTTTTTAATTGGAAAAGCTAACTATGAAATTTATTTGGAAGGGCAAGAGGCCTTGAATAGCAAAAGACATATTGAAAAAGAAAAATGAAATTGGAAGAATCACCTACCTGACTTTAAAACATACTACAAAGCTATAGTGATCAAAACTACATGGTATTGGCACAAGGATAGACATACTGATCAATGGAATACAACTTAAGAGTCCCCACATATATGGTCAACTGATATTCAACAAGGCCACCAAGCCAACTCAACTGAGAAAGAACGGCCTCTTCAACAAATGGTGATTGGAGAACTGGATATCTATACCCAAAAGAATGAGAGAGGAACACCATCTCACACCTTATACAAAACTTAACTCAAGATGGTTCAAAGATATAAATATAAGAGCCAAGACTATAAAGATCTTGGAAGATAATGCAGGGAAGCATCTACAAGATCTTGTAGAAGGAAATGGTTTCATTAATTTTACACCCAAAGCATGAGCAACAAAAGAAAAAATAGATAAATGGGATCTCCTCAAAATTAAAAACTTTTGCATCTCAAACGTGTTTGTCAAGAAAGTGAAAAGGTGATGGCTGAATGGGAGAAGATATTCAGTAACCATCTATCTGATAGGGGCCTAATATCCAGCGTATATAAAGAAATCCTACATCTTAAAAATAAAAAGACAAACAACCCATTTAAAAAATGGGCAAGTGATTTGAATAGACACTTCTCCAAAGAAGAAATACAAATGGTGAAAAAGCATATGAAAAGATGTTCAACAACACTAGCTATTAGGGAAAGGCAAATCAAAACAACAGTAAGATATTATCTTACACCCATTAGACTGGTGGCTTTAAAAAAAAAAACAGAGGACTACAAGTGTTAGGATGTACTGGGAATGTAGAATGGTGCAGCCATTGTGGAAGACAGTTCAGCAGTTCATCAGAAAGCTAACTATAATACTGCCATGTGATCCAGCAATCCCACTGCTGGTTATATACCCAGAAGAACTGAAATCAGGGACATGAACAGATATATGCATACCAGTGTTGATAGTAGCATTATTCACTACTGCCAAAAGTTGGAAACAACCCAAATGTCCATCAACAGATGACTGAATAAGCAAAGTGTGGTATATACATACAATGGAATATTACTCAGCTGTAAGAAGGAATGCAGTATTAACACACAGGATAACATGAATGAATCTTGAAGACCTTATTTTGAGTGAAGTAAGCCAGGCACTGAAGGACAAATATTACATGACCTCACTGATAAGAATCAAGCAAATTAAACAGTCTCACAGAGCTAGAGTCTAGAAAACAGGTTTACAGGAAACAGAAAGGGAGTAGAGGGTTGTGAGCCAATGCCCATATGGGCAAAATCTATGATAAGGTGGAAGTATGTAGTTGTGCAGTGGATGGGCATGACAGTGGTGCAGTGATGCTATTGGGTTCAGCGATGCTGGTCTGTGAGCAGGATATGGTGGGGGATTTGAGTTGGACTATCCGTGGAACTGGGGGGGAAGGTCAGGTGAAGAAGCAGGTGAACTCTGGGGATTTGCAGGTCTGTGGTTAAAACTACAATGTTGGGAATGTTCTTTTGGCAAATATGGCAGAGAATGGTTACTGGTATAGGGTGTTGTTGTGGGGGGCATACAGGACAGGGCGCACCTGGGGCAGGCTTCTATGGAATATGTAAGTGTTCATCTTGTCATAGTGTGTTATATCATTGGGTGATATAAACAAGAAAATATTAAACTCGCATTCTGGGAAATTCTGCTATGTTCTCAAATAGAGAGGCAAGAGTGTCTCAGAAACTTAGGCAGTGCCTAATAAAATAAAACAGACCAATATGTCAAGCCCTCAATATTATTGCAAGTAACTATGAATCTTATTCTTCAAAAAGTGAAACTTAGTGGTTACATTGGTCCCGAGGGGAGGAGGAGGGAAGAAAGAATACATGGAACATAGGGCATTTTTAGGGCATCAGAATTGGTCTGCATGGTCTTGCAACAATGGATACAGGCCATTTTAAATTTTGTCAAAATTCATAAAAGTGTACAGTCCAAAATGTAAGCCATAATGTAAATCATTGGCCATGGTTAGTAGCAATGTTTCACTATTTGTACATCAATTCTAACAAATGTACCATCCACATGTAAAATGTTATTAAAAGGGGAGAGGGGGAAAGGGAGAGGATTTGGGGTATATGGAAATCCCTTATATTCTGTACATGACTTTTCTGTAACCCAAAACTTCTTTGACGATAAAATGATAAAAATAAGACACTGGGGGAATATACGGAAGAAAATATGACTGTACATACAAGACAAAAGATTTTACAGTGATGAAAGACATAATGTTAAAAATATTTTTTTCATTTCAAATTTTAAAAAATTTTTGTATTTTGTTATTTTTAAAGCTACCATTATTATTTTATTTTCTTATTACTTTTATTTAGTCATCTTGTTGGTTTCATTTTTGAAGAAGTTTTTGATCACAGAATGGTCACAACTGTAGCAGGGGAGGATTATTGGGGTGCAGTGTCAGTGATGGGGCATGCATGGGAGGAGGTTCACTAGGGACATACCGCTAAAGTATATGAATGTGTTCAAGTTGTCATGGGGCATTGTCAGGTGGGTATAGATCCACACAACAATCGAAAGAATAACAAATTCCCATCCTGGGGAGTTCTGTCACATTCTCTAATGGGACAGCAAGGATCCCCTGAGTACAGGGGCAGCGCCTAGCAAAGGAGGATGTACCAATGCGATGGCCCTTGTTATTGATGACTGTACTTATGAACCTTTTCTTTTGAAATTGAAACTTAGCCTAATATTATATGTTGCCTAATAGTTACCTCCTGAGAGCCTCCTTGTTGCTCAAATGTGGCCTCTCTATAAGCCAAACACAGCATATAAATGCATTACATTCCCCTTAGCATGGGACATGACTCCTGGGGATGAGACTCCCTGGCACAAAGGGATTACTACCAAGCATCAACTAGCAATGCAACTGGAAAAAAGACCTTGGCAAAAAGGGGAAAAGGGTAAATACAAATGAGATTTTATAGCTAAGAGACTTCAAAGTGAGTTGGGAGTTCATTCCAGAGTTTACGCTCATGCACATCTCAGCAGGATCTCATTGACTGCCACAGTAAATATTGCCTCCAATATCAGGGCTCCTGAGGGCTCTAGAGACATCCAGACACTAGAGACAGGGCAGACAGCTCAAGAGTTTGGCTCCTTGCCAGTGGATCCTACTTTGGAATTTACACTTCCCAGTGTGACAGAGTTCAACTCATTTGTGGTTTCCCTACACATGGCTCTTCTCTCCCTTCTAGTTGAACCTATAGTTAGTACTAGACTTGATAGATATATATCCAAGAGATTTCAATCTCTAGGCTTTCCATGTGCCAGTTGGGTCCTGAATCTCAACAGAGTTGCAATACCTACTCTCCAGTTCATTGGACTCACCCAGGACAACTAACAAGAAGATGATGATGGACAACACCCATCCCAAGGAACAGAGAGTGTCTGCAATTGCGAGCAAGACAGTCCCATCCATATGCCCCATGATAGCTAAGCCCCCTCTCAATTACAGACAGAGAGGGCATAACCATCTTAGAATCCTCAGGATTGGGGTGTGAACAATGGAAGAGTAGACTTACTGTTATTCTGTTACAGACTTATTGTTATTCTAGCAATGGAAGAACTTTTATCATTGATGTGGAGGCAGTGGCCACCGGAGGTTCTGAAGGGAGGGACAGGGGAAAAACAGGTGTAATATGGGAGCATTTTTGGGGCATTGTAATTGTCCTGAATGATGTTGCAATAATGGATACAGGCCATTATATATTTTGTCATAACTTAAAAAATTGTTCGAGACAGAGTTTAAACTGTAATGTAACTATAATCCATGCTTGGTGGCAATGCTCCAATATGTGTTCATCAATTGTAAAAAATGTGCCACACTAATGAAGGATGTTGTTAGTGTGGGAGGCATAGGGAGTGGGGCATATGGGAATCCCCTATATTTTTTATGTAACATTTATGTAATCTAAAATAATTTCAAAATTTAAAAAAAATTAAAAAAAAAACCCTCATCATTAAAAAACAAACAGTTCAATTAGAAAATGGGCAAAAGATAGACTCATCACAAAACAGGATATACAGATGGAAAACACACACACACATGAAAAGGTGTTCAACATAATTTGGGGGAAATTGGGAAAATGCAAGCTAAAATGACAATAAGATATAATCACACACCTGCCAGAATAGCTAAAATTGCTAAAATAAAAATAGTGCCCACATCAAATGCTGGCAAGGATGTGGAGAAACTGGATCGCCCATACATTGCTGGGGGGAATGTAAAATGATATAGCCACTCTGGAAAACAGTATGATGGCTCCTTGTAAAAACCAAACATGCAACCACCATATGTCTCTGCAATTGCCTTCCTGGGCATTTATTTCAGAAAAATAAAGACTTATGCTCCCACAAAAGGCTGAATATGAATGCTGATCATAGTTTTATTCATAATAGCCTCAAAATGAAAACAACAAGATGTACTTCAGCAGGCAAATGGGTAAATAAACTGAGGTACATCAATACCATGGATAACTGCTCAGAAATACAAAAGGATTGAATTATCAAAACACAAAACAACCTGGATAAATTACGCTAAGTGAAAAAGTCAATTACAAAAAGGTACATGCTGTGTGGTTCCATTTATAGAGCATTCTTGAAATTCTAAAATTTTGGTAATGAAGAACAGATTAGTGATTGCCAGGTATTGAGGAAGGGGAAGGAGTGGGAATAGGAGTGGGATGGGATGGAAGTAGTGCACCTATAAAAGAGGGATACTTGTGGTGAAGGAAATGTCAATATCCTGGTTATGATATTGTACTATAGTTTTGCAAGCTGTTATCATTGAGGGAAAATGGGTTAAGGGTATATGGGATCTTTCTGTATTATTTCTGACAACTTCATCTGAATCTACAATTATGACAAAATAAAAATTGTAAAGACTATAATAAAAGTACCCACACACAGAAGGGGGTATTATAGGAATTCTGTACTTTCTGCATAATTTTTCAGTAAACCTGAAACTGCTCTCATTTTTAAAATCTAAATAATAAAAAATTCACACACACACAACTTTAAGTGTTTTCCAAGATCATATATAGAAAATAGACACTGAACGTATTAGAGTGCCTGGCTTGCTGGTAGAGAAAATGAGGTGTATGGGAGGGCAATAAGAATAAAGGAAATATTTTGTTAGTAGAATAAAATGTTTTAAATTTTTTAAAAAACATTCAATTCGACTGGTTCATTCTTTGCTCATTCCTGATTAGCTGACTAGCCAGTAATGGATTATAGCACAGAATCCATTATGCCATATTGATGCATCCAAAGTCATAAATCAGGGATCACAACCAAAAAAATTCCTTTATAATAGGAAGTTTATATGATGCCTATGTGCTTACAGATATAGCCAAAGGCATATTAAAATTGATTCAGGTAGGTATGCAAAAATAGATTCCCATTTTTACTTCAGGTGCCATGTATTTACACATCAACCAATGGAATTCAAGTCATTGCTCATGGAAAGACTGTGAAACTATAGTAACAGGTAAGTTTACATTTCATAAACCCATGATTTGAGTAATTATGCTAACTTGCTGATTTTAATTGTTTAAATAATTAATTTGCAAAGGCATTGCTATTAAATTGCCATTAAATTGCAATATAGGTTCAGTTTAATAAACTATCTCATATTTTTATGTCTTTTAGTTCTCTTATTAAATTTTCTCTGAAAGTAAAATATTAAAAGACAGAAAAGGAGAATTTTCTGCCAAGGTTTTATTTATTTTTTTATTAAAGATTATTAAACATTCTCACGCCATACAATCCATGTAAGTGTACAATCAATGACTCTCAGTATAAGCACAAAGTTGTGCATTCATTACCACAATCAATTTTAGAACATTTTCACTGCTCCAAACATTAAAAAAAAAGAAAAAGAAAAATCCATTTCCCCTTATAGCCCCCTATTATTGACCTTTAGCATTCATATAGTACTTTGTTACAATTAATGAAAAATATTACAATATTACTGTTAACTATAGTCAATAATTTGCATTATTTTTATTTTTTCCCATATACTATCCTATTATTAACACCTTGTAATACTGATGTACACTTGTTATAGTTCATGAAAAAACATTCTTATGTTTGTACTGTTAACCACAGGCATTATCCACAACAGGATTTACTATGTCATATAGCCAAGGGTTTTTAATAGAAGTTTTAAATAAGAAATTACTGGGGAAATTATTTGTAATTTCAGATCCAGTTCTGAAATGGTTATATATGAACATAATTTATGAACATCTGAGAAAACAGAAAAATCAACAAAATCATGGCTATCTTATTTTTAAGAATGTATGCAATTAAAAACATCAATTAAGCAACTACTATATGCTAGGAACTACATTAGATGTTGGTGAAAATATAAATGAGACATAAATTGTATCCTTAAGTAGCTCAAAACCTAGTAGAGGAGTCACAAGTAAACAGAAAATTGCAACTTAGCAAAGATGTGAGCAAAATGCAATGGAAGGAGAAGAGGATGTGGCTCAAGCAGTTGGGAGCCTGCCTACCACATGGGAGGTCCCAGGTTTGGTTCCTGGTGCCTCCTAAAGAAGATGAGCAAGACAGCAAGCTGACACAATGGGCTGGAGCGGCAAGGTGATGCAAAAAGATGACACAACAAGATGAACAGGTACAGAGAGCAGACAGAAAGTACAAACAACGAAGTGGGGGGAGAAGTAAAAATAAATCTTTTTTAAAAGATGCAATGGAAGGGAATTGTGGGAAGACAGAATCGCACAAATAGGCAGAGATCAATTCTCTCACAAAAAAATGGAGAAAGCCAAAAGCTGTCTGAGGGACCTGTTTTGGGGGCCAGCAGACAAGTGCGACACAACTCCCGGGAGGGTAAGGTACTGAGAGATTAAGGAGCCAAAATAACAAACATGAGTTACCAAGCTCCCGCCGCAGCTAGGAAGAGCTCCCCTACCTTACTAGCTCACTGCAGCTGACTGAGAGGGGACACCTTACTCCCTGTCATCTGTTTCAAGGGAAAAGGGAGGGGGAGTGGGGGGCTTTTCTTCAGTGAATTCTGCCAGCAGAGCCTGCTTTGAATCTCCTCTGGAGATTAAGCACTGGAGCACAGGAGTCCAAACTGAAACACCTCTGTGGAAAGGTGCGGTGACAAGCGCCATCTGCTGGCTTGTCAGGAAGTTGCATGGACAAACACTTCTCTGTTCTATCTGTATCCTAACCCCTGGGAGAAAATCTGCGCCCCACTAGTGATCCCTGGCCCGATTTTAATAACTTAAGCTGAGCTATTAGAATAAGTTGAACAAAATATCAAAGAAGAGCTGTGAAAAAAAAATAGGCAAAAGAGAGAAACTGGCCACCAGATTAAATTCACCAACATATTCACATGCCTAGACATCAGGAAAAAAGTACAAGCCATACTAGGAAACAGAAAGAGATGGCTTAGCCAAAAGAACTAATCAAATATCCTGAGAGATACAGGATTTAAGACAATCAGTGATAATCACACAACTCTCCTAAATCACTTCAAAAATTTAAAGAAAATATGACTAAAGAAATAAAGAATACTAAGGAAACACTGGGTGAGCATAAAGAACAATTTGAAAGCCTGCAAAGAAAAGTAACATCGCTTATGGGAATGAAAGACATGATGGATGAGATTAAAAATACATTAGAGCACGTTAGAGCAGATTTGAAATGCCTGAAGATAGAATTAGTGATTTTGAAGATAAGACATCTGTCTGGAAGAGAAGAGAGTGGAAAAAATGGAGCAGAGTCTCAGGGAATTGAATGACAATGCGAAATGCACAAACATTTACTGGTGTCTCAAAATAAGAAGAGAATGGAAAAGGAACAGAAAGAATATTTGAACAAATAATGACTGAAAATACCCCCAACCCTTAAAAAAGGTATAAATATCAATGTCCAAAAAGGACAACACACCCCAAACAGAATAAATCTAAATAGACCTACCCAAGACACCTACTATTCAGAATGTCAAATACCAGAGATAAAGAAAGGATTCTGAAAGTAGCAAGAGAAAAGCAAAGCATCACATACAAGAGAAACTCGATAAGATTAAGTGCAGACCTCATATCAGAAACCATGGAGGAGAGAAGAAAGTGGTCTGATGTATTTAAGGTACTGAAAGAGAAAAACTGCCAGCCAAGAATTCTGTATCTGGCAGAAATGTCCTTCAAAAATGAGGGTGTTAAATAAAACAAATTTTGATTTTTAAAAAATGAGGGTGAGTTCAAAGTCTTCACAGACAAACAAAAACTGATAGACTATGTTACCAAAAGACACGAATTGCAAGAGATACTAAAGGGAATGCTGCAACCTGAAAGGAAAAAACAAAGGTGTGAGATTTGGAGACGAGTATAGAAATGAAGATTATTAGGAAGGGTAAACTAAAGGGTAAGAAGACAGACAATAGAACAATGTGATAACAGAGAGCCAAAGGACAAAATGGATGAATTAAGTGATGCCTTTACAATAATAATATTGAATGTTAATGGATTGACCTCCCCAATCAAAACTCATAGACTGATAGAATGGATTAAAAAAAATAAGCCATCTATATGTTGTCTACAAGAGACACACCTCAGATATAAGGACAAAATCAGGTTAAAGTGGAAGATTGGAAGAAGATATTCCATGCAAATAGTAAACAAAAAAGAGCTGGAGGGAAGCGGGTGTGGCTCAGTGGATAGCGCTCCCGTTCGCTTCCCGGGGCCTCCTTGTGAGGGCAGGCCGGCCCGCGCGGCCCAGTGGGCTGATGCAGCAAGACCTCACAACAGGAAGCGGGTGTGGCTCAATTGATAGAGCCCCCGTTTACCATGTGTGAGGCCCCGGGTTCGCTTCCCGGGGCCTCCTTGTGAGGGCAGGCCAGCCCGCACGGCGCAGTGGGCTGATGCAGCGGGAACTCACAGCAAGGGGAAGATAAGCAGACATGGAGAAAAAACACACAGCGAATGGACACAGCAAGCACAAGCAGCAAGGGGGGGATAAATAAATAAATAAATAAATAAATCTTTAAAAAAAAAAAAAAGAGCTGGAGTAGTGACACTAATATCAGACAAAATAAATATCAAATGCAAAATTGTTATAAGTTATGAAGAAGGCCATTATTTATTAATAAAAGGGGTACTTCATCAACAAGAAATAGCTATACAAAATATTTATGCACCTAACCTGAGTGCCCCAAGATACATGAGGCACACACTGGCAAAATTGAAGGGAGAAATAGATGTCTCTACAATAATTGTTGGAAATTTCAATACACCACTCTCAATATTGGATAGAACATCTGGACAGAGGATAAATAAGGAAAAAGAGAACTTGAATAATATGATAAATGAACTAGACCTAACAGGCATCTATTGAGCACTGCATCTCAAAACAGCAGGATAGACATACTTGTCAAGTGCTCATGAATCCTTCACCAGGATAGACCATATGTTGGGTCACAAGAAAAGTCTCAATAAATTTAAAAAGATTGAAATTATACAAAATACACACTGTTAAATAATCAGTGGGTCAAAGAAGAAATTGCAAGAGAATTCAGCAAATATCTTGAGACAAATTAAAATATGAACATAGCATATCAAATCCTATGGGATACTGCAAAGGCAATGCTGAGAGGAAATTTATAGCCCTCAATGTTTACATTAAAAATGAAGAAAGAGCTAAAATTGAAAACCTAACCACACACGTGGAAGAACTAGAAAAAGAAAAGCAAACTAATTCCAAACCAAGCCAAAGGAAAGAAATGGTAAAGATCAGAGCAGAAATAAATGAAATCAAGAACAAACAAAATAGAATCAACAAAAGCAAAAGTTGATTCTTTGAGAACATCAACAAAATCGACAAACCCTTAACTAGACAGACAAAAAAAAAAGAGAGAGAGAAGATGCAAATAAATAAAATCAGAAACGAGAGGGAGGACATTAATACTGACCCCACAAAAATAAGAGAGATCATAAGAGGATACTATGAACAACTGTAAGCCAAAAGACTAGACAATGTAGAGGAGATGGACAAATTCCTAGAAACACATAAATCACCTACACTGACCCTAGAAGAAATAGGAGACCTCAACAAACCAGTCACAAGTGAAGAAATTGAAAGGGTCGTCAAAAGCCAGCCATATGGAATCGAAGCTCCCTCACAATTAGAGGTAGAGTGGGCATCACCATCCCAGAATCTTCAGGATTGAGGAATAAAATATGGACTGGAGTGGATTTACTGGTATTCTAGTATTGACTTATTGTGATTCTAGCAATGGAAGAAATTACAACATTGATGTGGAGCCAGTGGCCACTGGAGGTGCTGAAGTCAGGGAGAAGGAAAAAGAGGTGTCATATGGGGGCATTTGGGGGACTTGGAATTGTCTTGAATGACATTGCAATGACAGATACAGGCCATTATATATCCTGCCGTAACCTACAGAATTGAGTGGGAGAGAGTGTAAACTGCAATGTAAACTATAATCCATGCTTAGTGGCAACGCTCCAAAATGTGTTCAACAATTGCAATGAAATGTACCACACTAATGAAAGAAGTTGTTAATGTGGGGGAAAGTGGGAGGTGTGGGAGTGGGGCATATGGGAATCCCTCATATTTTTTTATGTAACATTTTATGTAATCTAAGTATCTTTTAAAAATAAATAAAAAATATATTAAAAAAAAAAACTCCCAAAGATGAAAAGCCCAGGACCAGATGGCTTCAAAGGTGAATTTTACCAATCATTCAAAGACGATATAATACCAATCTTGCTCAAGCTCTTCCAAAATTTTGAACAGAAAAGAATACCATCAAACTCAGTCTATGAAGCCAATATCATCCTAACACCAAAACCAGATAAAGATACTACAAAAAAAGAAAATTATAGACCAATATCTCTAATGAATATAGATGCAAAAATCCTTAACAAAATACTTGCAAACCAAATCCAAAAGCACATTAAAAAATTATATGCCATATTTAAGTGGGTTTTATCCCAGGTATAGAATGGTGGTTCAACATAAGAAAATCAATTAGTTTAGTAAACCATATTAATAAATTGAAGAAGAAAAATCACCTAATCTTCTCAATTGATGCAGAAAAGGCATTTGACAAAATACAGCACCCTTTCTTGATAAAAACACTCCAAAAGATAGGAACAGAAGGAAGCTTTCTCAATATGGTTAAATGCATATATGAAAAACCTACAGCTAGCATTGTACTCAATGGTGAAAGACTGAAAGCTTTCCCTCTGAGATCAGGAACAAGACAAGGATGTCCACTGTCACTATTGTTATTTTAAATTTTGATAGAAGTTCTAACTAGAGCAATTAGGCTAGATAAAGAAATAAAAGGCACCTGAATAGGAAAAGAAGAAGTAAAACTTTCATTATTTGCTGGTGATATGATCCTATATCTAGAATCTCCCAAAAAATCCAAAACAAAGCTACTAGAACTAATAGACTAGTTCAGCAAAGGGGCAGGATACAATAATAATACACAAAAATCAAAAGCGTTTCTATACACTACTGCTGTGCAATCAGAGAAGGAAATCAGAAAAAAAAATTCCATTTGTAATAGCAACTAAAACAATCACATATTTAGGAATAAACTTAGCCAAGGACATAAAGGACCTATATTCAGAAAACTACAAAACATTACTTAAAGAAACCGATGAAGACTTAAATAAATGAAAGGATATTGTGTGTTAAGGGATTGAAAGACTAAATACCTTTACATGTAAATTCTACCCAAACCAATTTACAAATTCAATGCAACCCCAATAAAAATCTCAACAGACTTTATTTTTGCAGAAGTGGAAAAACCAATTATCAAATTTATTTGGAAGGGTAAGGGGCTCCAAACAGCAAAAAGATCTTTAAAAAGTAGAACGAAGTTGGAAGACTCTCACTTCCAGACTTTAAAGCATAGTGCTTAGCTACAGTGGTAAAAACAGCATGGTACTGGCATGAAGACAGACACATTGACTAAATGGAACTGAATCGAGGACTCAGAAATAGACCCTCACAACTAATAGTCAGGTGATTTTTGCAAGGTGGTCAAGTGCTCCCAGCTGGGCCGGAACAGTCTAATAAAAAAATGATGCTGGGAGAACTAGATATCCATATCCAAAAGAAAGAAAGAAGACCCCTATCTCATACCATATACAAAAATTAACTCAAAATGGATTAAGGACATAAATATAAAAGTGACAACCATAAAACTCCTAGTAGAAAATGTAGGGAAATATCTTCAAGATCTTGTAGTAGGCAGTAGTTTCTTAAACCTTGCATCCAAAGCACAAGCAACAAAAGAAAAAATAGGTAAATAGGACCTCCTCAAAATTCAACACTTTTGCACCTCAAAGGACTTTGTCAAAAGGGTGAAAAGGCAGCCAACGCAATGGGAGAAAATATAGGGAAATTACATATCCAATAAGGGTTTAATATCCATGATAGATAGAGTTACTACAACTCAACAGTAAAAAGACAAATGACCCAATTTAAAAATGGGCAAAAGACTTGAAAAGACAATTGTCCAAAGAAGAAATACAAATGGCAAAGAAACACATGAAAAAAATATTCCAATCACTAGCAATTAGGGAAATGCAAATCAAAACTACAATGCAATATCATTTCACACCTATTAGATTGGCCACTATTAAAATGTCGGAAAACTGTAAATGTTGAAGAGGTTGTGAAAAGATAGGAATGCTTATTCACTAACGGTGGGAATGTAGAATGGTACAGCCACTGTGGAGGACTATATGGCAGCTCCTAAGGAAGTTGAACATAGGCTTGCCATGTGACCCAGCAATACCATTACTAGGTATATATCCAGAAGAACAGAGAACAGAGACACAAAAAGACATCTGCACACTGATGCTCATAGCAGCATTATTCACAACTGCCAAAAGTTGGAAACAACCCAGGTGTTCATCAACTGAAGAATGGATAAACAAATTGTGGTATATACACAGGATGGAATATTATGCAGCAGTAAGACGTAATGAAGTCGTAAAGCATATGACAACATGGATGAACCTGGAGGACATTATGTTGAGTGAAGCAAGCCAAACACAAAAGGACAAATACTGTATGATTGCAGTATTATGAACTAAATATATTGTGTAAACCCATGGAATTAATAATTAGAATATAGGTCACAGAAAATAGAATGAGAATAGAGAATGGAAAGCTGAGGGTTCGTCTGTGTAGAATTGGTAAAAATGTTGTTTGTAAATCTTTGGAAATGAATAGAAATGATGAAAGCATATCATGGTGTTTGTAACTAGCAGTGCTATTGTATGGGTATGACAGTGGTTGAAAGGGAAAGTCTAAAGTCATGTATATTACTTGAAGGAAATCTAAAAACTGTAACTTGGCACTGGATATGACAGTAAAGCCTCATGTAAACCACAAATATGGGTGATATTGTATATATAAGACTGTTTTTGCAAAATGAAAATACAAATATAATTGAAAGAAGGAAAAAGAATAGCAGCTATATATGGCAGGGGAAGCATAGAGAGATTGAAGGGTGATGAATTTCATTTGTTTGTTTTTTGTTTATTATTATTATTACTAGAATAATGAAAGTGCTCTAAGAATGACTGAAGTGATGAATGCACAAATATGTGATTACATCAAATATCATTGATTGTACACTTTGGATGGATTTATGCTTTAGTATGTACCAATAAAATTGATTTGTTTAAAAACAAAGCCATGGAAGAGTGAACCAAGAGTGGGTTGTAACTTCTTCTGGGAATTAGGAGTGACATTCAAACTGTTCTTAAAGGAGGAGTAGGTGCTTGAGTGACAGAGAAGAGAAGAAAGTACATAAGACAAGGAGACAGGTATAAGCCAGGAAAGAAGACATGAAAGGAAACAACATCTTCCAGGAGCTTTGTCTTTCTCACTTATGGTTCTAAATCAGAATTCTACTTAGGGCTTTTCTGATTACAATCTAGGAAGAGACCATAACAAGGTCAGGGTATCTGAGGACTGGCCGTCCTACCCACTCCTTGTTACCCATGTCAGTCTGCAGCTTCTCCAACTGCTCTCACATCGTCTTCTCTCTCCTGATTAGCTTCCTCTCAGTCTCTTCTACCTGAGTACCTGATAAATCAGCATAGCTATAGACCCACATAGCCATCCTGCCCCAACTTATTTAGAGCTTTCAGTCAACCATTCACCATTCCCTTTGGGTCTCCTTTCAATTTTCAGAGAGAGAAATTCTAATTGACTAAGCTCATAGTTTTCAGACACTTTCACAGTTCATTGGCCTCTGAACATCTAAAAGTTTCAGATAGTGAGCAAATAACCCATCATATCATATGGACAAAGAAGACATAGTCTCCTTTTTTATTCCTCTTTCAATATCCAGATGCCCTACTAAATATTCTGGGTTCATGTTTCCAGAATGAGGGTTGCACAATTTCAGTGTCTTACAACCCTGGCTGCATATTAGAGCCATCTCTGGAATGTTTTTAAAAATGCTAATACCCAGGCACCATTCTCAGAAATTCTGATATAATTAATTGGTCTGGTGAGGCTCCTCAGGTTATTTTAACATGCTGACATCAAAAACCATGAAGACTAGCTCTTAATTCATTGCCAGAGGAGAGATATTGGCTTCTCTGGGCCCAGAAACTGATGTAGTCCTTCCGACTTTGGTCATCAATATCAGCTTCATATGCAGTTTCTTTTAGGCAACAAATTAGCTGGTCCCCCTATACCTTATGTGTATATTATAAAAAACAGACAGGATTGCCTTGAAAGAAGGAAGATATTTATTTTCTCATACCCATAACCCTCCCTTCACAAATGCAGTCATTCCAAATTTTAAAATAGGGAATTATTTCATAGTCTACCATGGAGGCAAATGGTGAAGGTGGATGGTGTATAATAGGTTGAATTCTCACTGGAACTCCTGGATTCGGTCAACTGGTGGTGACTTAGCTATATGACTTATGCAGCGATCCTGGAGCAGCTGACCTTGACAGATAGCATCCTTCCCTCCCCCATCACCATCTTCAAATTTCCTCTGTTTGGTTTAGAGCCAGTTTTTTCAACTCTCAACAAGAGGCATCCCCATATGTCAATCTATCCCAGCCCCTAATATGGGCAGAAGATTAGAGAGGAAGGGACACACCTCTTCATCTGGATTATCTGCCTGGTTGGAAAAAAATGGGTGTTATGTTTTGGGGGGGTGCTCCCCTCAGCAGTTTAGAAAAATAGTTTCTTCTTCAATAGCTAGTGAGAGAGACTTCAGTCCTGTACATGACTAGCAGTCACAAGGTTAATTTTCTATCCCAAAAATCCATGTCTCCTCCATCATCCAAAAACAACATTGTGGGACTGTCCCTATATCATAGGTGATTTAGCCCAAGGTTTCTTGGCACGGACCTGAAGACGGATGTTTATCCTCTGGGCTTGGACTTCCAGGGACATCATATGAAAATGAGGCAAAGCAGCGGACACACAAACTCTGGTGGGTATATACATTCAGTGCCCATTTCTTGGAACTCACAGACCCATGAGAAGAGAGACACTGGATCATATTAGAAACACAAATACACAGACGCATGCACAAGCATGCCAGACTGTACTCACCAGCACTTGGCTAACATGTGAACAAGCATGAACATGAGCACACATATCATTCCCTGTTCCCTGCCCCATGGCTATTATTAATACTTATACATAGTCACATCAGAGGAGAAATATATTCCCATCATCTCATGTTATTTTCCCTCCATGTAAGTAACTGAAGCTATTTACTCCTCCTCCTTTCTTACCTCTTAATATATCACCCCATAGATGATACATCCAGAGATGTGGTGCCTTTGCCTATGAAGAAGCAACCATGCTTTCTTTAGAAGATAAGCCAGATCCACTTCCCTCCTCTGTGCCTGGTGAGAGAGGGGGAGGCTCCCTCCTGGACCAGGGGAAACCAGAAGGTAAACCCACACAGTGAAGACAGGAAATGGGGTTCACACTTTTAGATGATAAGAAAGTTTTTTTTTTTCTCAAATTCTCATCTCTGCTACTATGGAAACACTGGCTACCCTGAAGGACTGAGAAACCTAATTCAATGCATTTCTCCCTTCCATCCTGTCTTCTCATATTGCTTTGCTTACCAGAGGTCATCTCGTTCATTGCTCTGCTTGCAAGAATTGTGACCACAGTGATGACAGCATGCTATCCCATCCTCTCACTTCAGATCTTCCCACTCACCTCTCTCCAAGATCTCCCAGAGATCAGGAACACTCACTTGACTGGATGTCAGTCACATGCCAATGCCTGAAAACTCCAGCCAGGCCAGGCCTGGGACAATCCCAGGGTGAGATTATCAGGGGTTGGATGATAACTTGAAGTAACCTTTCATTTTCTCCAGGGTCTGATGAAGTTGTATAGTTCCAGACAAGCTGCCTGCATTGGAGACCTTCTTTGTGTCTCCTGTATTCCACCTTCTAAAACTGGTTTCCTACATTTTCTCCTGAGGTCCCAATTTGAGGGAAAGAGAATCGGTGCCCAAAACTCAGCATGAATCTTCACATGAATGTGCTGAGTGTAAGGAGCTGTGACTTCCACGATTAGGCCAAAATTTAGAGTTCCCTTCGTTCTCCCAGATCTTTAGGTCATATTCTTCTATTCAATGAAGAATTTTGAGCTCTACTCTGTGTCAGAAATTGGAGATATAAGGGGGACTGTGACATAAGTTTTGACCTTGAGGAACGCAAAGTATAACACATACCTCTACTCATATTTTAAGCATAGTCTGGATTATTTTTCTTTATGGGCATTCATTTTTCTCTATTTGATCATATCAACCTCATCAGCTACTTTCCTTTCTATTAATTAATCATGAAAATCATTCTTGCAGTTAATTACCCCCATGGACTTATTCACTATTTGGGTAGAGTAATCAATTCAAAATGAAGTAGGAAGAGATAAGACTCCAGAAGAAAATAAGTTCCCATGGAATATATGATATAGATACCTGTATATGGCAAACTATATTAAAAGAATTTAAAATATGTATACGGAAGTTTATGCAAATAAAAAAGCATTGCACTTATTATATAAAATTCAAAAGATAAACAAGAAAAGAAGTAAAAGCATGCCCTTCTACTTAACTCTATAGTGGGTGAAATTTTTATAATAATGATATAGACATTGATTACTGACTCAATGAAAATAATAATTATTTGAGGGCAGATAAGGGGGAGAAGTTGGGTATAAGGGAGTTAAATACACATCTATCACAACAGAAAGTGAATAGAAACTACCTAAATTGATAAATCAATCAATAGCAGTATAATTTTATTATTAAGAGGTATGGAAATAATTATTGAAGAAGTTAAAAAGTGGTTTTCTCTGTGGAGTGGGGACTGTGATGTGTGGGGGTAGAAGGGCAGGTATCTACTATTTTTCAGTAGTGAACTTTTAGTACTATTTAATTGTTTTAAAAGTGTAGACTTTATTTTGCAGTGAATTTTTAATAAAATTTTGTAAAATTTTTTTAATTATCTTACTCTTCAGGAAAGACTCTTCTAACCATGCTTGTCTCTGGATATTCTATTAAGATTCAGGAATTTTTATGCATCAGAAACTGAGCCTCAGTTTTGAGCTTGGGCAACTTAGTCAATCATTAGCTCCTGACCACAGTGTCCAAGGCCAAGGAAAGAGAAACAATCATATATTGTTCCTATATGTGATAAAACACAATGGTCAAAAGTGGAATAACTATCCCCAAAGACTGCCTATTCCTCACTTAATATATTTGTCTGAGAAATACAGTTTTGCCTAACTTCAAACAGGAAACAATCAGAAATTTTAGATGGAATGTCCAGCAACACATCATGGTACATTATTGCAGTCTAAGTGTCTAGTGTGAGCTAATTAGTCTTTACAATCTGACTCCAATTTATCTTTCTAACATTATCTCCTAATATTTTCATTTGGAAATTCTTTGCTCTAACCACCTTGGTGTTCTTACTATATTTCAG
>JAQZBX010028555.1:0-27756 GCA_029593785.1 Cabassous unicinctus
AAAACAAAACAAAACAAAACAAAACCTGCCCATAACCCACACCTCAAGATTTCTAATTAGAATGGGGTGGCTGGTGGGGGTGGAGAAACGACTTGAGATTTCAGGATCTGATCAATGCAACATGTTAGGGGCAGAGCACAAGGTCAAAAGGAAATGATTAATCCCATAACAGAAACGGGCGGATGGGGCTGGGAATGGTTCCCCAACAAAACCCTCACTAATAAGTAGGTCAAAAGATAAGTCTGGTTAGCAGGGTTCTCTCCCCAACAGCACTCAATATTTCATCTTGAAACACATTTTTTAAAATCCAAAGAACTGATGTCTATACAAGCTTAAGGAAATCACTTCCCTTAGAAGTTATTTTTATTTGCCAATTACATTCCAGTTGTTGCAAAAGGGGCTCCAGAATGAAGCAGGAGGGAGAATGACTCTAGTTATGCCGATGAGTAAAGCATTCTACGACAATTTCCAATTACTGGTGGGAACAGTAAGGAGGGAGGGAATATTTTATGCCTATTTAAAAGAAGTCACCAGTCAAGACATACAGTATCCCTTTGAAATGATGTGACATCAGCACTCTTTGAAAGTACATAAATAGGTCAAACGCAAGGGGAGAGGGAAGGGAAATGCCTTGCAAAAAAACCTTTGGGAAATCATTTTCCTCTTAGCTTTTTCCCTTTATAATGCTTGTTTTTAGAGAAGCACATGCAAAAAATTCATGGTCCTTCTTAACGATGCAAACTTGCTCCTCCAGTCACCACATTCTCCCACACAAACCCAGCATTTTAAACAAGCTCACAACTGCCTCAGCACCTTTCTGTCCTCATCCCCAAAACAAGCTTGGTGAGCAGATCAAGACTGGATGAACTTCAGGACCACTGGCGCTGGGTGGGGTTTTGCTCCATTTCTTAAAAACTCATGCTAACAGACGACTCTCTTGCTTTGAAAGGCACTTTTAAGACCTACCCCAAGAAAGCTCTGAGCCACAAAACTGTGCAATCCCAGGACCCAGGGCAAGCCCTGTTTGCCACCCAATCATGGGCGTGCACAATTTTCTGGGGAGAAAGTCTATAGTCCCAAAGATACTCAAAGCGGTCCCCGACTATTAGGAAAAACAAGAACCTACAACCCAGCACACTCAATTCTGCCACCCCCACCAGACAAAAAAGGGACAGGAGGTCCGTTTAGCTGGGTAAAAACGAGCATGGGTTGGGAAAGCTTAGAAGTATCCAGGCTCCATCCTCTAGCCATGCTGTTTGAACATTAGTCCTAGGGGGAGGAATCTAAAGGGGACCCTGCTCTGCCTGCCCCATGAAGGGATACTTCAATATCAAGACTTCATGCAACCCCACAAAGTCTGGCTCCTTCTGACCCTGTTCATCCAAAATGCAGGTTTTCCAATGCGTGGAGTTCCTTTAACTTGCAGTCATCATGCCTGACCACCTCCAGCTCTCTTAAGGATCCTGTTTCCTAAAACAGGAGAGGCCTTAAAAATGCTGCAGCCCTGATGTGCAGGAGTCCCCAGCGGCTTTGGTACAACCGTCAGGTGGCAGAAGCAGCGAGCCATCTGCCCGCGGCTGGGTGGCCTCCAAGAACATTTTCCACTAAAAGCAAACAGGAGCACCTTCTCCCGCGTTTATGCTCCGCCCTGTGAAGTTCACGGGAGCTTTCTGAGTTTTCCTGAAACCTGGCATCCCTGCTGCCGCCAGCTAACTCAGGGGACCTCCCAGCTGCACCGGGTCCACCTCCCCTTTGTCCTCTGGCCTGGCCACTGCCCCAGGTTTCTGCCAGCCAACCAGGCAAGAATGAAGTGGGTTGTGTAGCAGCATCAAGCATTAAAAGCAGCCTGGTGAGGGGCAAGTGACCTTGGGTCCCTGCTCATGGATGAGGAAAGGCTTATCTGAGCCTCATTTCCTGGAAAGGAGCATGAAAAGAAGGAAAACAGAAATAAGACTAATGGAGAAGGGGGAAAGAATTAGCAAACGCCAAAGTGCCTGGTGCTCTCCAAAGATCTGCTTCTTTTCTGGACATTCCCTTATATTTTTTGGAGGGGCCCTTAAGACTCGGGGCCCCCTCTAGGAGAAGGGAGTGGTGTCAGAGGTAGAAGAGGGGCCCAGCTGACTTCTGGAGGAAAGCCAGACCTTGTGGCACTCCCTTGGCAGGATTCTTCCAGATTCCTCTAAACTGTAGAACCAAGAGGACACAGAGAAACCAGCACTGGAGAAGCACCCTACCCTGGGGTGCACAGCTGTTAAACCTCACCAAGCCTTTCATATGTGTGTAGTATATCATTAAAAAATAATAATAAATCTTTTGAGGTATGTATCTATCATTATCCCTATTTAAGGAAACCCAAGGCACAGAAAGATTAACTAACTTGCACGAGGTCATACAGCCACTCCTGTAGAGTACTCCCAAACCTATTACTTCTAAAATGTGTTCTACCCACAACTTGAAAGGAAAAAATAGTGTCCCCTACTGAGAGTGAGTAAAGACCCAGAAGTCAATGTGGGAGGGGGCTGACCCTAGAAGAATCTCTGTGGTCAGCACATTGATTTGTCAAATGAGGATGGGGCCCACCTTTAACTGAGCATAATACATACTTGCCAAATGAAGTCAGCTTCCCTGTACCATCTCATTTAAAATGCACAACCTCCCAATCAATAAGCAATAATCCCGGCCCCGTTTTACAGACAGTGGAAACTGAGGTTCTGCCCAGGTTACATGGCTGGTATGCAATTTGACCCAGAAACCTCATGAAAGAGGCCAAGTCCCTTTATTATCTCCCAATGCACAATACACACAACTGGTTTATAAGCTCCTAATTGCTTAGTTACCTAAGTGCCCACTGCTTTAAAGGAAGGACTGTACCTGTGAGTAACCCCAAACCCAAGGCTCCCTATAAACTCAAGGCTAGAGTGTGCCAAGGGCACAGACTCTGATTTATAAAAAGAGCTAACTGTTTCATAGCCAAGATTGAAAACAACAACGAAGTGCTGCAGAGCAGGGCAGCCACAAGACTTCCCCTAACTCCATGGGCCTGCAGGCCCGGGCTGCACAGCAGGAGGAAGGTTGAGTTCATCTCCGGGAGACACCAAAAAGCTGTAGGAACAGGAGTCGGTAGCTGCGCGCCCCTTCCATCCTCTTTGGGGATTCCTACGTCTTTGCAAGATTTTCATGGCTCCTCCAAGGCCCGGTGGCATCAGAAGTGAAGTCTGGGCCACATTTCCACCCAAGTTATATATTTATCCTGGGCCGTGAATCGGTTGCCCTGGCTTAGGTCTGGGGGACAGAGCCAGGAGCTCAACATTTCAGCTCTGTCTGAAACTTACTGCACTCCCCTCCACAGCACAGCAGTTTTAATACTATCTTCATATCATATTAATGTGTCCCTACTGTCCTGTGAAAGGTGGACCACTCCTTCTCCCACGCTGGAGGCTAATGACATGCAGGAGTGGGGAGAGGGAAAGGGGTCTTTGTCACTGGAATGAATGGTGCACAGGAAACACGACAGAGGGAAAGAAGAGTAGCTGACTTACTGAAAACAGGGCAATGATGAAAAAATAACAATATTGGGATATAGCACCCCATTAAACAGATAAAATTTTCTAAAGAAGCACAAAACAGTACAACTCTAAAAAGATTTATTAAGTTGGGTGTGCACTATGTCTCCCCAGAAAGCCCCTGGCCATTCAGGGAAGGTCTAGTCTGGGCTTTTTTGGGGTCACTCAGACAAAGAATGGTCCACCCTGCACATGCCAGGAGCTGCCTGGGACCCTTGGCTTGCAACCTCCCAGCAGCCCTGAGTGCCTGCGCACGCCCTGCGGGCTCTGTGCCCGAGACAGACAGGTATCTGGAAGGCCTCCAGGTGGCCCCGGTATAGCTTGATATGGAGAGAGAGGATGCCAACTGGCAGCAAGACCAGAAGCTGAGGACCTGGCACAGGACACAGCCTCGCCCAGGGCAGCTGTGTACAGTCCCAGAGCAGTTAACCTAGTTCCAGCTGCCTCTCTATGGCCGGGCTCTGAATGCAACAACTTTGGGGAGTTTTACTCAAATTCAGTCCAAAAACCCCACTGTCTTCACTGGCCTGTCTAAGCTGGATTTTTATCCCAATGTCATTAAGATTGGGGAACTCTGGGAGCATGAAGTGACAGTGATTTCTTAGAAACAATGTCCCCAAGTCCCGCGTGAAAGGTGGCTGAGAGGGCTGGCTACAGATTCAATATTCTAGAAATGCTATAGCTTGAAGTTGGTTCAAAAACAACAAAAAATGTTAAAGCTTCACTAGCGAGAGCTGCTTAAATCAGGGTATCAGATGATAAATAGGCATAATAAATGGTGAAATTACTTAAAATAACTCAGGATAAATTAAACGCAGATAATTTAAGACTGACAATTGGGTAAAATGCCAATTCAAAGCAAGAGTGCTCAGGACTCAGACATGGACAGGAAGTCCCCTCTCCTGGGGCAACAAAATTTAAATCTTTTCTTACTGGGGCCACCAGTGTTAAAATTCCCTGAGGTGTTTGTTAAAAATGCAAATTTGAGCGCTACCTCCGTTTTAAAGAATTAGAATCTCTGTGGGGTAAGAAGCCCCAGGGTTAATCAACTCCCCAGGCCATTGTTAAACAGGAAAAGGCTGATTTAACTAAGATTACAAGAAATAACAAAGAAAGAAATGAGAAAACGTAAGCAAGAACATAGTAGGTCCTCACTAAATAGGGAGGGAATCAGATGCTTTCTTTGCACGCATAAATGCCAAAGAAAATACTTCTGCTCTAACACTTTTTGGTTTTATCTCACATCCAGGCACCTTGGGTCCTTCACAGAAATACCACATTATGAAGGGTTATCTGCTAACACTCAATTCAGCAGGACTCTGGAGCTCCTCCAAAGGCTGGGCAGGTTCACCAGCTTAACCCTCGCCCACGCCCTGGTTGCTGGTCTTTCCGGAGTCTGCTCTGCAAGCAAGAGACAGGGAGCTGCGTTCAGCAGGTTCTCTCGGCTAATGCCCCGTGGGTGAGGGCTCCACAGAATTTTACTTGTCCTCGGCTGGGATGGAAGGGAAAACCCAGTGGGTAACGGGATAAGCACGCTTCCCGGAGAAGATTAAACACAGTTAATTATAACCCTGCAGAACGGGAGGCAGAGGGATTCGTTGGCAGAGAAAGCGGAGGAGAGGTGCAAGCGGGAGGAGTGATGCCTGCCCAAACCACTTCTGCCCGCAAATCAAGAGTAAACGTGCTGTACAACCCCGGCCACCCATTCCATTTTGACAGATCCCAGTTTTCTTTACTGAAAGGCAACTCCGTAAGCCTGTCCCAAGAGCTGGGCAACCCCAGACGCGCTTTGCACCAAGAAGTATGCTGGCAAGGGAGTGGCTGCAAGGTTTTAAGACTCTAGTGAACGAAACAAAGGAGAGTGGGGGAAGGGAACTCATCTGAACTGCAAGGTTCCCTCAGCCCTCAGTTAGTTACCTTCACGTGGCTCCCCACCCGCACGCAGGACTGAAAGCACCAAGAAGCCAAGGGCTCCCCTCTCCTCTTCCCCAGCGAGTACAGGCCTGACAAGGGCAGTCAAAGCTAGGAAGCAGGTCTGCGCGGCTCAGCACCCAGGCACCACTCACCTGGTTACAAGGCTCCTGGCACACGCCTCCAGGCTTCCAGAAACCCATCCACCCTCACACACATCCCTCCTCCTACCCATTACTCAAGACCAAGGGCATCGCCATCACAAAGCACTTATTAAGCGCCTACCTGCCTCGAGTCTGGATAAAGATCCGTGGGGGCCCTGCTCTTGGAGAGGGGTCATTTATGACCATTACGGCCAGAGTAAGGCAGGCTCCCAGAGGCCCATAAAACTCCCAGGGAAGGAAGTGGGGATTAACCACTTCCTCCCGCCCCTCAAGAAGGGGTCTCAACCAAATTGCCGAACAGAGGGTTCCCGGAGGGGTGGGGGTTCAGAGAAGCCTACACGGGCCCCAGCCTCTACAAAGGTGCATGGCTAACCCTGGGGTTTCTCAAATTCCTTTTTTTTTTTTTAACAGATGAGGGCTTTGCAGGCTTTGCTAGCCCAGCATCTCGGCACATTCTAGCAAGACTCCTCACCAACCCTTGGCATGGGTCTGGACTCTGTCCAGGGAGGGACAGAAGCACACATGTGGGTTACGCGTTTAACAAGTGCTGCGCCGGTACAATCAGTGGCCCAATTCTTGATTCTTTTGCCTACTTATCATTCAGGTTGTTGGATCAAGAATTGCCTCTCTCTCTTAAAAAAAAGAAAAGAAAAAAAGGTGCGGATGTAGAGCTTGTCCCCATATACGAGATCCCGGGATCAATCCCGGGTACCTCCTTTAAAAAAAAAAAAATTGCCTTTATCTTGGGCAAATCACAATCTTCTCATCTTTCACTTTTTTTATTGAAATTCATTTCAGCAAACTCTTTTCCAAATCAACGATAAGCAGCTTACAAAGAAAAATAATGAACAGAAACATGCTTGGGTCAAGAAAGGATAAAGCAGCTTGCCAGCGTGGCTTTCTGGGTCGAGACCATGAGTTTGGCTCTGAGTTTCCTGGCAGTCAAATAAAAATGAGCAACATCATGCGATTGTCATTATCAAACACTTCCGTTTTCCAGAGGTTCACCACTTTTCCTGGGAGCAGATTCACACACACACACACAGGAGGAGAACTAGCACCTTAACGATCTCACCCCCATTCCTGAGCAGCCCCAAATATACAACTTGAAACAGGCAGATGGACCTGCTCTCCAAGGCTCCCTTCTCTCCTGCATGCATAAATGCCATGCATAAATGGAGCAGTGGAAAGCCCTGCTGAAACCACAGCTGCTGAAACCACAGGGACACTCTTTCTTTTTCATGCAGGAGACAGGTGCCCAAGCCCAGTGCGGTGTCCCCACGGTGCAGGGAGAGAACTCCCAAGAACCGTGCCCCCAAAATCTCTTTCCAGGAACCCTGGGGAACTAATCTGCCTTAATGCCTTACCCCCTAAGGAGAGAAAGGGGGGCTATATTGTGACCAATGAGTCACTACCCAGCTCAGAGACCCGTGGGATGGCACTGAGACTCCAGGCTGATTGGCAGCCAGGGACAAGGATGGGAGAAGAACTTTCCATTAAATTTCAAACAGACAACCACGTTTTGGTGGAAGAATGTCCTGAATGCTACACGGGACAACAGGTAGAGAACCTGTTAAGCCAAAGAGTGATACAGCACTAAACATATTAACCAATCCCATTTAAAAAATGGGGTAGGGGAAAAAATGGGGTATGGGTTTTTATTTTTTCTTTGACTGTGATTAGAACAAAAGTAGGAGTCCCTTCCGCTGTCCAGCCTTGGGGTGGCTGCCAGCACAGCCAGGTGGCCCCAGACCCCCATCTGAGCCCTAAGAGCTCCCCAGGAGCAGGGCCCGACCCGGCCTAAATGGCGCTGGCCACTCAGGCCAAACTGCTCAAACATTCCAGGAGGCGGCACTCCCGCCCATCAGGGGGAACAAAGCGCCCTGGGAGGAACTGGAATTCCTGCTGCCACAGGCATGGGGGGGTGGGAGTTGGTATCGGCACAAAACCTGGGAGAGAAAACACCCCCACCGAGGGGCTCTAGGAAGCCCACTCCCTTCCACATCCTGGCGGAGGAAAGAGAAGGCCCAAGGAAAGATTCCAGGGCAGATATTAAAGTTGGACCTTGGAAACAGAAAGCCATTTGGGGGCTGAACGTCTCAAATTGTGATGGAGTAAAGTTCAAGAGAGGAAAATCTCTTAAAGGAAAGGCCAAAGCTCTGAATTTAATCATTAACTTTATCTTGAGGGTCTTCGCAATGTACTTCATTGTATTTATTTTACTGTAACCAAGGCAAACATTTTACTGTCCTTGAAAGCTTAGAATGCCACGTTTGTTGCCTTGTTTTTTAAAAAAAAAAGACTACTGCACCCCCCAAAGGAGATCCCAATCAGGTGTTCCTACCAAGAAGGGGAGGGGGTGGGGACTAAGAACTGATGAAAGGAACCTTCTATCCCTCCCCCCTGCTTGTCCACCCACTCCAGTGGTGGACAGGATCTTCAGAGAGCCTGAAAGGGAGGTGAGAGATTTGGGCTCTCAGAGGCCTCAGTTAAAGAGGTTTTGGAGGACTTACAGAACTGCAAGGCTGTCTCTCTGCTTTGCGGGCCAAGGTGGGTGTCCAGGGGTGACTGTGTCTTTATCAAAGTACCCCCCCTTTCACCATCACCAACCACAGGTTCTAAATGGGGCCCAACAGCTCCCTGGAGCCTGTTTGAATTAGCTTCAAGTGGTTGAACATTTGCTTTCCAGACATAGCTCTAATCGCCAATAGTCCTCAGCAAAGCGCTCGCCCAGCTCTTCCAAGGCTCCCGAGTCTCTCTTCCTGAGTGCCACTGTTCCTCTTGCCTTGCCTGCGTATATACCCTCACCCCCACCCCATTCAGGTCCATCCCTCCATCGTGCCCCAGCCCAGCCCAGCCCCTTCCTGTTTCCCTCAGTAGACCCAGAGTCAAAAGGATCAGGTTTGGGGAAAGAGTTACTTACCCAGGCAGGAAAGAGGGAGGAACCCACTCTGAATCCCAAGACAAGGTTAAGACAGTATCAAGGCTGTAGGGACCCCTCCCCCAAACAATAATGTTCAATGATCACACAATCCTGCACACGGGGCACACAGGGAGCCTAAAGCCCTACTGTAAAAGTTAGGCTTACATTCATTATACACTTTGGTTAGACCGCACGGTGTGTACCTCAATAAAACGCCTTAAAAATAAATAAATAAATGTGGAAAAAAATAAGTTAGGCTCAGAGGACACACGTCCCTCCTTGGCAAGACCCTGTCACTTCCCCTGAGGACCTCATCGTCCGGTGAATGGTCCAAGACCCACGGCAGGGAACAGCCCATCCAACTAAGCTAAATTTTCTCTGTAAATTTAAATTTCCTACTGAAGGTCAAAACCCAAGATTTTTCTTCAGGAATGGAAGTCACCAACCTATCACCTCTGGTTCTATCCATTTTCTAGAAGGGTTCACTGGCCTTTACAAGAAGCAAGCAGCCCTCCTCCAAGGACAAGGGGCTTCCGCATCTCCTTATATAGACCACTTCTGGAAGGACGACAGAACACTGGCACCGACTTCACCGTTCCACTGCACTCTTTTGAGATCTTGAATTTTTTATTAAAAACATGTAATATCTAATAAATTAGACGTTTTCCATGTAAATCACTCGCCATGGGTAGTATCCAAAACCTCCTTAATTCTATTTCTCTCTCTAGACCCCAGAAGGCAACTCCGTTCTATTCCTCTGTGTCCTCAAATACCCGGAACGGGCCAGGGACAGGACAGGGGCTCAATGAAAGTGTGTTGATTGAATGGAATTCACTTCCACATTTTCCAAGCAATCCTTGAGGAATTTGCCTCCCAGCAGGCCTCTGCTCATTGGAAAACAATGTGCCCAGGCCAAATAAGCAAATGGTTAGAGAGGGGGAAAAAAAGAGAATGCGTGCCTTTCTCATCAAAGGCCTCAGAGGTAAAGCGCTTAGGTAGTTTTACAGTATCCTCACATCAGCAGTTTTAACAACTTTCCATCCTTAGAGAATCATCCACATTCAAAACCCCTCTGACTTTGATTCTGGTAAATCCTGAAAGACCCATGACCAAAGTGGCAGGACCAATACTCCAGAAATCAGCACTGAAAGGTACCACAGCAAGGGAACTTTCCGAGGTGGATGGTGATGGTTATCAACTGAAAAGTGAATTTTATTATATGTAAACTGACCTCAACAAATATAAAATAAGTAAATGGAGCTGGAGCTGTAGATGGTGTGCAATAATCTAATACATTATTAAATTTAAAAAAGACAAAGCTACTTGTGGAACTATACAGTATACAATGTAATATAAGATGGTATTTCTAAACAACTGTATACCTGTGTGTGTGGTTAAACTAGAAATACAGACATAAAGATAATGTTGCACAGGCATAGGAAATAAGACCAATGATACAATCCAGCTGTCAACAGAGGTTACATCTGGGAAATGGAAGTGGCAGGTTATATTTTCTAGCTATTTACTATTTTGCCTGTGTTACAATGACTAGTTACTTCTTTTGCAATTTAAAAATCCAAAGATAAAAACTGATGGTAGTTAGGTCTGTAGAGCCAGGGCCCAGTACAGTAACTGGTACACAGCAGGCAACCAAGCACTAGGAGCTGAAGGAGTGAAGTTTGTAACAGGTCTAGGCTGTTTTTAAGCCACTCAGGTAGTTTAAAGCTGTCACTTACCTGCAGTGAGTAACTGTGAACATCTGCAGCTATTTCCTTAATAGCTACCAAACCTCAGAAGAGATTTTTAAGAGATCGCTGGTATATGGCCGCGAAGCATGAACACTTAGCTGGTGTGATGTACGTTAAAACTGCAAGCCAGCTGGCACTTCCAGAGTATGCACTTTGGTAATCGTGCTCTCCCTCTGGCAATAGCTACATTCAGAATGGTTTCCGTCAAGTGTGAGGTTCAGAGAAAAGACGGCATTTCAAATCAGTGGGAGGAAATGAGGCTATATTCACTAGATAGGAGGCTCATCTGTTCTAAAATTAGATTCCCACCTCATATGATATAATAGATCTTAACATCCTATACCAATATATTCTCAAGTGGGAATAAAGACATAAAACTGTAAAGGAAGACTGACTATAGTAGACTACACAAAAATTTAAATGTATACTAAATTAAGGCAAGTTATGGCCTTAAGAGAACTCCTTTACAACACACAACTAGGACCAGTATTTATCCAGAATGCCTCCAAGTCGATTAAAAAAAAAAAACCCAGGAGATGCAAAGGCCAAGGACCAGAGCAGGCATTTCAGGGAGAGGGAAACCCAAATGGCCAATAAACATTGAAAAATTCACTTCACAGTAATACAAAGTATAACATCAAGACCAGCCACTTTTCTTCCATCAAATTGATGGAAACAAGGGCAGCAGCAAAGTGCCAGAATCTATTAACATTTCAAATGTGCCTCTCCAGTGTGGGGCAATTCCCTTGCAGAGGTCCGGAGGAGGCGGGTTGGGTGGATCTTCCCCCTAGAAGCAAAAAAAAAAAAAAAAAAAAGGCAAGAAAACCGGGGCACAAGGGTCTGCTTTGCTGACAGTGGCCAAATGACAATCCAAATAATGGCTAAAGAAATTCCACACCTGGAACACCATGTGCAGAACAGTAAGCAGCAGCAAGTCAGTACAGCACTGCATCTATATGTGTTTTGTTTTGTTTTTTTCTTTTTCCGAGGTACCAGGTAGGAACCAAACCAGGGACCTCCCATGTGGGAAGTAGGTGCCTCAACCATTTGAGCCACATCCGCTCCTATATGTTTTTAAGACTACATTTCTATATGCATGCATGCATGCATGCGGAACATTATGGAAAATGAAAAATTACAGATAAACCAAGCAAAGATTATATTTATATATTGCTTGTGTAATTAAATCAGGGTTAGGGTTAATTAATCCAAGTTACTTCTTGGGAATACAAAGTAGCCCTGAGGAAAAAAAATATATATCAATTTTCCATTCACCCAACAACTAACTACAAACTGACTAAGGATGGTGAAGGAGGGCGGAGTGAAAAGGCTCAAATAAATATACTAACAGGCATACACATACGCAGAAAATTTACAATGCGATATGGCAAGTGTTGAAGTCTAAACAAAATGCCAGCTTTAAAAAAATCTTTTAACTGTTACGTTACAAGAACTAAAATAGCCTGGCCCTCCATTAGTTTTGAGAGTTTTGTTTCCCAATCTGCTGGAATCACAGAACGTTATGCCTTGGACATTCTGGACCCCCAGCAACCCTCTCACCATTTTACAGGAGAATTGTTATTTGTCCAGGTTACAAACCAACAATGGGGACCCATCAGATATTGTATCCTAACAAGCAAAGGAACAAAAAAAAAAAACCTTGATGTCTAGAAAAAGATACTGATGAACTGCACAGTGTCGTTAAAATCAGACAAATTCTGTGCTCAATTCTGCAGCAGACCCTAGATAATAGAAAAACCACCCAAACCCTCTAATATGAAAGCTTGAAACACCAAATGTGAATAACATCTCTCATTTTATGAGGGAAGGAAATCTTTATTTTCAAACTTTAAAACTGGCTGCACTAAAAGCAAAACTTCCTCAGTCTAAAATTCCTAAATATACTGTGCCTTTCTTTGTAAGATCTGTATATTATTAACTTACAAAGCAAAGATACTATAGGTGACAAGGGCAATAACTTCAATTCTTAAGATACCAAGGCAAGTTTGCATTTATTGCCACAACAAACTTAAGGATGAATAAGATTACAAAATTAGTGATCTTATGGTCAAAAGTTAACCATTATCTCTCTCCAAAGGGGTAGCAGAAATCCTCTCTCATAGCAGTTGGTTTCCATTTATCACCATAAATAAATCCTAACAGTCACCTTACCTTTTCTCCCCTACTAAAGTGGAGACACTTAAAACCCTACTTCATCTAACCGCAGAGAAGGGGATCTTTCCAAGAGTCTCCCCAAAGTTCCAAATACTTAGATCAGTCCACGGCAGACCGGAGCTGTGGTTTTTATTTATTTCTATCTGTACCAAGTGGTTTTTTAAAAAAATTTAAATTGGTAACATTTTCTCTTAAAAATATTCCCCTCGGGGAGCGAATGTAGCTCAGTGGTTTGAGCTCCTGCTTCTCATGCAGAGGTAGGTCCTCGGTTCAATCCCTGGTACCTCCTTAAAGTAAAATTAAAAAATTAAAATATTCCCCTAAATCCTCGTAAGTTCTGACAAAGCCAACAACAACAACAAAAAAAAACCAAAACAAACAAACAAACAAAAAAACCCAAGGGGAATGATGGCCTGTTTTTCTGTTTTTCATTTTTCTTTTTCTAGTTAAGATTATTAAAAATCTAGGGCAGGCGCACGCGGCACGGCAAGATGGCGGACAAAGAGGGAGGAGGAGGAGGAGCGTTCTGGGACTGTCCATGCACACGCCGAGCCCGGCCGCGGGAAGCTCCAGGGCGGCTGCGCAGCCAGGGCAACCCTGAAAGGGCTCGACCCCCTCCGCAACCGCGTGCTTGACGGCACCACCGACTACATGCGCGACCACGCGCCAGCCGGCCCGGTGGCCTGCAGGGGGCACGTCGGCCGTGCTCATCCGCGCCCAGGACGGCACGGAAGCCACGCCCGACCGCGCCATCCGGGGGCAGGACGGCCACGCGGGGCGCGGGGCCACGCGGGCACGGCTTTCCACGGACTCGGAGCCGCGCCCTCCCGCGTCCCGTGTCGCGCGCCTGGAGGGTTTATTTTTCTTAATAAAACTACAAAACAAACCTCAAGTGTTTTTTTTTGTTTTTAAAAAAAGGCAGGCTGAGGTGGCTACCCGCCCGTGCGGCACTGCCCCAAATCCATTCCTTCCTTCACGGTTCTCCATCTAGGGCACATCACCGTGTTTCCTCAGAGTACATTTCATTTGACCCTTAAACAAAAGCCAGCCCTAGGAAGACTAATAGTTACTACCATCCCCTACAGAGAGATGAGGAAACCGAGGGGCTCTCACACACGTGCTGGGTCAAAATGGCGACCAGGGGAAGAGGAGGTGGCTCAAGGATTGAGCTCCCGCCTACCACAGGGGAGGGCCCGGATTCAGTTCCGGTGCCTCCAGGACAAGACCGGCAGGACAGCGCGCTGGCGTGGCGGGCTGGCGCGGGGCTGATGCAACAAGATGGCGCAACAAGGAGACACAACAAAGCAGGGAGTGGAGCGCCTCTCTCCCACATGGGAAGTCCGGGGTCTGGTTCCCAGTCCCTCCGAAAGTGAAGAGGAGCAGACACAGAGAGCACACAGCATATGGACACAGCGCAAACAATGAGGGGGGGATAAACAAAATAAATCTTAAAAAAAAACAAAAAATAAAATGGGGACTCGGGCATGCGACAGTGACTACCAACACTCAGCACTGCACGTATTGCAGGCATTGAAATAAAAACCTGTACTTAAATGCTTACAGCAACTTTATTCACAACCGCCAAAAAGGGGGGAAGGGGCAACTGGTGAATGATAATCTGTGGTACATAAGTGGAATATTGCTCAGCAATAAAAAGGGGTTGAGGAACTACTGATCCACAACACGGATGACTCCCCAATGCTACTGCTAAGTCAAAGAAGCCAGACTCAAAAGTCTACATACTGTATGATTACATTTGTAGGAAACATTTGGAAACAACAAAACCAGAGGAATGGAGAACAGATCAGAGGTTGCCTGGGGCTGGGAAGATGTGCTGACCACAAAGGAACTCGGGAATGGGGGGGAGGGGGCTGTTCTGCACCCTAACTGGGGGTGGTGACACACAGGTATGCTTCTGTCAAAACGTGCACAACTCCACACCGGCAAGGCAAGGCAGAGCTCCCTTCCTGCAACCTGAATTGAGTCTCCCCACCTCTCTCAGATTATAATGGAATATTCCCCTTTACACCAGGGAGATACCCACAGCCTTCCAGAGCCGCCCCCTCTGTGCACAAGCAGCAGCCCCCACCACTCAGGGGTCAGAACCAGATCAAGGTCATGGAGAAAGCTGGGAATCAGCTAATCACAAATTGGTTGTGTAAACCTAGGGCAGGGATTTGGAGCTATTTTGCTCACTGCTGTTTCCCTAGGGCCGCCTCCTCAACTGCATCTTTCCCAAAGAATTCAGGCCAGTTTTCATAAAAATTATAATTCTCTCTACGAAAGTACAAAACCAACATTCTCTCTCGGTAAGCAAACTCAACTGGTGAGAGCCGGAGGACCCAGGGAGTCAGCAGCAAGGCACACAGGGAGTTGGAGCAATCTCATGGAGAAGAGCTGTGGGCAGGTTTCAGTTCTCCTTAGTCTGAGGTCTCCCCCAAGTTTGTACCTGAAACAAGTCAGGTGTGCTCCCAGGGCAATGGCACGGCTGGGAAGCCATCTCCTCAGCTCTGCCTGTTACTGTGGAGTCTCTCAGCCCCAAACTCATCTTCTCTTTCTTTCCTCTCCTGTCGTGCTGTTGCTGACACTAAGCAAACCACTTCTCTGCTTTGCCAGCTAGGTCCCAATTAGGCTCTGCAAAAGGGATGCTACAGGGAGAAAGGAATTGCCCTTTCTTGTTTGCCTCCTGGGTCAGGCCATCAACAAACTTCTCCAACCCAGCAACATCAGTGTGTTCCAGCAGCGGCATCTGATTCTAGCTGACAGTTTTCTAAGACTGGGGGAAGCAGCTTCATCACAACCCCTACCTACCCCAGCACAAGCGAACGGCTTCTTCCTTGGAGGTCCCAAGGCCCCTAAGATCCCTCAGAATCAATAATTGCAAACCTCTTCTTTTTGATCTCCCAGCCCTAGAGTGGTAGCTACTTCCTCGAGTTGCTACTTTCTGGTACTCCAGTGTTCAATCCTTGCCTTCTCCATTACCTAATTAACAATTCTTTATATTACCTTATCTGTTCACAGATGTGGCTTCTGACTCCTGGCTGATAGACCAGTTATTCCTTCTACATAATGACCCAATCCTTAGGATGAGAGAAAAATAAGGCTAACACTTTCCTTAGGGTTGCTGAAAAGATTAGGAAAAACAGGCGAAAGATCATCATTAATGGATCTATACTATGTGCACACCCTCTCCCCATCCTCCCAGTATTCATCGTAAGCATCTCTTCTTTCAGTCTCACACTCAACTCTTTTCCCCACATGAACCCCTATTTGTTTAGATGCCATGAACGTTAGCAATTAAGATGTCTTCTAGTAATTTAAAGAAAACCACATATAAAGCACCCATTTTCTGCGTGGGCGTTTTAAATGTGATCTTATTTAAATTACTAAATGACACCTAATCACCTTCTTTCAGTTTTGTCTTCCCAGAAAAACCACAAGGCTTAGGCAGGGAACAGGTCATAGACTGTTTTTATATCTCTTCAACATGGAGCACAATTCTTGGAGGCAAACAGGCATTCGAAATTTTGGATGATAAATTTTAACCCATGAAGTCTTGTCAAGCAATGAGGAACTGCCCAAATTATATCATGGTATCAACTATAGGTTGTCCATCAACAAGGAAGTATTTCAGAAAGATAAGCAACATATTTCATTTCATGGAAAGGAATTTTACCAGTTTAGCTGCAACTTGTAGAAGTTGAAGCCAATTTTTAAAGGTTATGTAATGCAGTTATGTGCATGTACATTAAAACATAATTTTTTCTAGTTCCTTCTTCAAAGCCCCCTTCATAAAATATAGCTCCTCACAAATAGGTCTCTAAGATGAGGCACTCCTATCCTTCTCATCTTGAAAGGTCAGAAATTCCTTAGAGGCTGCATGACTTGCCCAAGGTCACACAGCTACTACAAGGCAACACTGGGTCTTAAACCCAGGTCTTCTGACCCTAAAACTTATGCTTTAGTCTTTATACCAAGAAGCTGCAAGCATATTTCAAGATATTGCTCTCTTTTGTCACCAAAATTTCCCCCTCCACACATTGGGTGGAGGAAGGTCCTTCAAAACCTATCTTCTGTGGGGGGAGTGGCATTGTTGAGGTTTGAAAACTAAAAAGCCCCTTTTGTTCCTGCAAAGGAATAGGGTAACACTATAAGCTTCTTCTGAGTCAAAAACCACTTCAGGCAAAATCTTTTTGGAACTGTTCCTTAAAATTTACTAACACTGACAGAGGCCAGAGTCAGTTTAAGGGCCCAGCCCCCAGACACCCACACCCACACACTCTCTTATGCTAAAACAATGCTGGCTGTGAAGTACTGGAGCTAGGTAGGGCACCGAGGGGACTGGCGGCAAGAGGTGGGCTCCATTCCCTGCCATGTTACTAACAAGCTGGCTGGCAAGGGAAGCAGCACCCTCACCCACATAATTGTAGAGACTCAGTTACCATTTCAAGAAATTATTAGCACTTAAGGTTTCTACCAGAAACGCTCCCAGATGTCAAGGACTAGTTTCAATTGCTTTCAAGAAACGACAACTGAAAATAAATGTTGTATAATAGGTGCACAGAATTGCTGTTTGTCAACTAATGCTTATACATAAACAGCAATGTGAAGAGTGCTGGCCTAGGAGTCAGGAAGGTTCTGATCCACAACCAACACGCACAACTGACAATACAGTGATATTAAAGCTTGCGAAGTATTCCAGTTACAGAAAGCAGATTGTTCCCTTGATCAGCTTCCTTTTGAAATGTCACAATTCCAAAAGGAATCTTGTGGTCAAAGATCAGCAGTTTTTAAACACGTCATTTATAAGCAAAAAAACATGGCATTCCATCTAAAAAAAAAAAAAAAAAGCTGATGATACTTATATAGCCTTTAAATACACCTGCATCCATCTTCTCTCCAAGGCTTGGAGAGTCCTACAACTCTAAACGGTCTAGACCAAAAGCTATTAAAGTTTGAGTTCCCATTTTCCTGAACATGACACGCACCTTCCATCATCAACTAAAGGAATCAGATAATGGTAGCTGATAATAGCACAGTTCAGTCACAATTTCCAAAACTGAGTATTAGTTTACTTCAATCATCTCCCCACCCCCCTTGGGGGAAGCCGAGGGAGTATCCTTTGAATTACGGGACACTGCTCTGGCACGTTATATACTTCAGCACAAACACAACAGCACGGTGGTATTTTACAATAGAGGAAAAAACAGGCCAAGCAGGCATCTGAACCTACAACCACGATTTCAAAGTGTACTCAACTAAAGCCAATTATGTAGATGAAGTCTTGTATTTTCCCAGCTATTACTGAAATTTTACCATATTCACTTCACTGTTCAGTGCTTACCACACATTTTTTCAGCATTTTCAGTACAAGCTTAGATGACCCTAAATAAGAATTACCCCCCACCTCACTGACATTATCCTAAAGAAAGGCAGAGGGCACAGACCAAAATTCACAGATGTGGGCTAAAATGCCTGGCTTCCTTTAAATGGCCAACATACCATATACTGCTAATGCCACTTCAGCCACAATTCTCATTTCTTAAAACACTGTGCTTAAGGCATCACATCAGATCCATATTTATCAACAATATCTAAGTGCAGATATTTTAATACAGGCATTTTAATGATTATCCCAATTAGAAAAGGCGTATGAAAGAAGCTCTTGAAACTGGCGTTTCAAGACAAACTTTTTTTATTCTAATTAAAAGTTGTGGGTTTACAGATCATCATAAAATACAGGATTCCCTTATACTACCCCACCACCAACACTCTGCATTGGTGTGGAACAAGTGTTACAATTGATGATAGCATATTTTTATAATTGTATTATTAACTAAAGGCCATAGTTTAACTTAGGGTTCGCTGAAGAAAACCTATTTTAAACTGCTAAAGGTTAAGGCTGGAAGGAAACTACCCAAACTTTCCAGAAGTGAAAACAAAAGGGTACAGCTTGCTGACAGATGTTTGGGAAGACACAAGGCTCTCAGGGGTCCCTCACTGACTTTGGCATTCGAAGCCCACAAGTGCCCTAAGAATCATATGTCAGCGCCATGAGTGGGATGTCCTCAGTTTACACAAATGATCTCGACCCATTTCATTCTTGTGTGAGCACTGCTCTGGCTCCATGTAAGCCAAGATCCAATAAATGCTGAGGAACATGCTTTTCTATAGCAACACTTACGGAGATTAATGAGCACAACCGAAAATCCCCTTCCTCATGACTAAACTTCCCTCCAAATAATCACAACTTCGATTTGCTAACTAAAGATGACTGAAGTGGCATTTTTTGTGTGGACAACTTTGTTCCTGAAAAAATGACAACAGACTGCCAATTTTTTATGCCTGTGAATCATTAAAGAATCAGTATACAGAGTCACATAAAGAAGAACTCAGTAGAAAATGATGCTCAGGGACTAGCAGGAATGCTAGGAGAACTGAAGGAAACATTGTACAAAGTTTTTGGACCAAACGTGGATCTCCTAAAAGCTCAGTTGGCTTTCGGGAAGAGACTGAAACCCAGGAGTCCGGGGAGGGGGGGGGTGTCCCCCTTCTTTTTCACTCCACCCTATCGTCAAAGCCATCTATAAGCAAATTATATTTAAATAAACCATGGGAAAAGCAAGAACTCATATCTGCATGAAGATGGAATGAATCACATTGGAATATGGTTTAAGTCAAACAGTTTCAAATGTAAATAGCCAGTTCTGAACCCTCCATCCTTCCCAGTTTTTCTGCTAATAAGCCAGGGTTTTGCCAAAACAGTCAATCTGGTTTCAGTCAACTCGGTTTGCGGGTATAGAAAAAACCTCAAAGAGAGGAATAATTTAGTATTGAACAAGCATGAGGTCACATTAGCTGAAGAGGAAAGATGGATCAAGCTTCCTCTAGCAAGTCATGATGCTTGAAAGGTCAAGAAGAGAAAGGAGGACAGTGTGGGGTTGCAGTGGGTGACATCTTGCCCTCTTTTAGGCAACTGTAATTCTTGATCAATATCATTCTCTTGCTAGCTTCCAAAATAACAGATGGTAAAAAATCAGTCTTAGCGAGACAAGCCTTGAATTCTTTGTTGGTGCTATGGGGGCAGGGAGAGGGGACACTAGTCTGAAACCAAAGCCTTGGTAGAATTCTTCTCAACCTTTTGCTTAACTGTCATGAAGAATGACACCAAAATGGTCCTTTATTCACTGAGAATGAATACTGCTAAAGTAAACCTTGCCCTGTGTGAAGAACTGGCAAGATTAAGGAAACCATGTGACTTTTAAGTTATTAGCACAGAGGAAAGAAATAAAGTTCGGGGAAGGGGGGATAAATTTTATAACCACAGAATTATCAAATAACTGAAATGTTCTCTTGAATCAGAAAATTAATATACTCTTTTTTACCCTGTTAAACGACTTCAACTAAAGCATTTTAAACATTCCATTTCCTCATTTATAGCTTCCCAAAGGGCTAACTCCTTTACTCAATATGCACAATTAAGGTTTTTTTTTTTTTAAGTGAAAATACAAAAAACTATATAAGCTAACCTCAAATTTTATATGTGAGGATAAAGTTGCTACCATTTTAAACAGTGTGTTAGGAAACTAGTTTTAAGCATTTTAATGTCAGTTTTAGTCTCTGGAAATCTAAAAAGGACTCTCTAAAAAATACTATTTCTAACTAGCTAAAATGGGAGGGAGAATTGGGGTGTAAATAGACAATTATACTCAATCTTCAAACATTTTCAAGATTTCTCTACTGCAAATACAACTATTTAACTTGAAAACAGGTAAATGATAAAGAACATAAAGTAATTGTAAAGTGAAGGACTGGAAGTCTGGGAGAAGGTATGCATTATCTGCCCAAAATATCCACACTGCTTTCCAAAATACATAGTTTCTAGTATTGGGAATACAAATCTTATAGGAAAAAAAATCAAGTCCACGTAATCCAAAAATCAGTGTAGGTTACTTATTTGTAGAAAGAGAAAATCAGAAAATGTTCCCCAGATAGTGCTTATACTCAAACTGTGCTCAAATATTAGGGCAGTTTATGATTTGGGGTTATGCCTGCCAGGCAAATCAGTACAGGCTTGCCAAACTAGCCATTGCCGCTTCCCGGGGGGTGCATGGAGATAAAGTCCATTCCCAAGCACTGTAATGGAAGAATGGGCACATTCCTCAGCTCAAACAAGACTTTTTTTAAAAGCCCAGACAGATTACTTTCAAATGCTAAGGAACTTAGATATCAATAATGCACATTTCTCCCCTATGTTTTTATCAAACATTTTCTTAGTTCAATAGACTTCAGACTACAAACATCTACTTGCTCAGTAGAGTTCAAAGCAGCAACCTCTGTATTTCCGAAACTAGTAGTAAGATGCATGGAGTGGAAGGACACATACCCACCTAGTCTTCTTAGCACACTGAGACAACCACGGGATGCAGAAATGCTGGAATGCCCATCCCTAGTTTTCCCCCTTGTCTTATAATGTCTTTTGGTATAGATTTCACAAGCAAATATATATAATTTTAAAAGAAACGTGCACATACTGGGTATGCATGCTTGAAAAGCAAGACTGGAAATGTCGACTATAACCGCTGAAAACAGGTACAACTCTATTTACAGTGACTTGACACAGGAATTCATTCCACAACCAATTACTTCGGGCAGCAAATCGCCTTGCTCAGCATAGTCTGAGGCTGATTTTGGATAAAATCGGGTGGGAATCCTCGGACTTTTCTTTTCAGTAAATATTTTTATTTTCAACAAAACACAAGGTCTAAGTATATAAACCGTGTCAGCCAGCACCTACCTACCATTTTCCAGGGACTGCCTGGGAACAATTTGGCCAACCTCGGGTGAGGTGAGCTACAATGTTTCCCTCTGCTCAAGGGATGGCAACTGTGTCACCCGGAGCCGCACCCCACAGCTAGCGTCCCGAGGACGGGACACCCTCAGACCCCCACTGGGCTTTCCTCCTTTCACGGAATGCCGACACAGGACACACACACACACACTGGGCTGATCCCAGTGTCTCCAGGGCAGCAAAGGGCTCACGTCCTGCGTGCCAGTGAGGCACACATTAGCAGCACCCCGTAAGCCGCTGCAGCGGCATGCTCAAGCCACACGCAGAACTCCCCAGGCCTTTCTCCCAAAAGGCGAAGCGCAAACCCTTTCCCTCCAAGCCCGCAAGCGTCGCGGACAGCCGGCCCCGCGTGCCCGCGGGGAGAGGCGGCCGCGCTCGCAGGGCGGGGCGCACTCCCGGCTGGCCCGCCGCGGTCTCCCGCTGGCCCCCTCGCGCCGCCACGGTTCCCGGAACGCCGGCTCCCATTCCCGGCCCCTCTGCCCTCCGGGGCCGCCACTCCTCCGGACCTTTCCACTGACCAATCAAGGCACAAACCTACCGAAAAACCCAAGCTATGGTTTTTGTTTGTTTGTTTGTTTGTTTGAATACGCCAAATACGAGACAAGCGAATCGTGGCAAGAAGTCTCATTTACCTGGAAACCCATCTCTCTCCTTTTAGGTTTCCAGGGATGTTTTAAACTAAGCGATCAGGCACCACACCTTACTTATCAATTCCGGGGAGCCATTTCCCAGGAGATGGGTAAGGAAAGCAGCCTCCACCGGCGATTCGCTATTGGCTGCCATGCATCGGACGCACCCTCCCTAAGATTACAGGAGGAAAAGCCAGGTGTCCCGGCCTCCTTCTCCAAGTCAGGTGGCATCAGTCAAGGGCGCCCTGAATTAGTCAATGGAGCCTGTTGACACAGGAGGTTCCTCAGGTGGAGCAGCACGTTTTACATACAGTAAAATGCATGGATCCTAGGAGTTCAGGACGCCACAATCAACAGAGGACATTCCGACATCCTCCCAAGTGCCCTCGTGCTCCTAGCGCTCTCCCAGGCAGAGGCCTGGCTTTTTAAAGGAACAATATTCTGATCACTTGCTTCTGTAAAGGAGAACCCAGGCTGCGGCTGGGAATCCTGTGTGACCCCCACTACCTGACCATTTCCCTTGTAACGCTTTAGTCCTCTAGTCACAACACTAGAGTTTGTCCCTGTAAACTCAAGGTTTTCAACTTCTATATCCAGGAACTAAGAGGAGATATGAAAGTTAAATTCCAAGTTTACTTTAATAATTAAAAACTGAGTTTTGCTCAAAACGGAACAATTTTCATGGTGAAAAAAAAAAAAGACATTTAGTTTAATGAAAAGCCAATCAACTTTAACTTAGCATTGCATACGGATTTAAAAGAGAAATCAGGGCAACTGGGTACCTCCCAGGGTGAGGGGTAACTTCACGCTCTCCCATAGGGTTTGAATGGCTTTATAATTTAAAAAGTGAATGAACCCTTTTACAAGTCTGGCCTTTTACAACACTGCCCAAGGAAAACGTGTATGCAGATCTTTAACTGGATATATAAATAAAAACTGACCGTTTAAATTCAAGTGCTGGGGAACGAGTTCAATCAACGCCCCTCCCAGGGGGGAAATTCTCGCGGGTTCAGGGGCGCCCTCTTCCCCTCTCCCCCCTTCCAATTGACTCCATCTTTTTCGCTCATGGGATTCGGCTTAGCATTTGCATTTACCTCGTTCGTTCATTTTTCTAAAGTTCAAAGAACACACTAGAAGCATTCACTCATGAATGTGAAAATCTAAAATTGAGTCCATTCCAAACGAAAGAAGGTTTCTGTAAACCTACAACTGCTCTTTAAAAAGTCTATTTTTTGAAAAGGTGGGGGGGTGACAGCTAACCCCTAGGTTCACATCCAGAAGGAAACTTTTAAAAGGAGGCGCGCTCCGGCAAGTTTAGAATTTCAACTTTTTTTCAAATTGAAGCAGCCGGTTTAAAGCCCTAAGACAGGAACTCCGCCCTCCTCCCCTAAATAACAGGTTGAGAGTGGAAAAGACCGGGGCGCGGTGCGTGCCTCCGCGCAGCCGGGCACCGCACTCGCCCCCCAACTCTCGGGAACCAGTCCCACTCTGATTGTAAACCAAGGCCACCCCCCGCTTTCGCTCCAAAGCAAAACCAAAGCGATCACACACGCCACCCCTCACTGGTCTTCAGGTAAAACCCTGGAAAAGTTAACGACCGCTCAGCAGAGCTTGCGCCTCAAAACTTTTGGCCCCTGGGTGCCACGGGTGCCGGTGAGTGGGGGGTGCGCGTCCGACACCGACACACACGGGGCGACGGGGCAGGCGATCACGTGTGGTGTGAAAAGTAAACACGAGAAGTTTATTCAACAGCCCCAAGAGCTAATCAGTCCCAAATATTGTGCTGCAGCTCTCAGAACCCCGCGCGCCCCGGATTCGAGCCGCATGCAGCAAGTCCAGCTTTTTGCGAGGGCAGAGTAGCCCCTGGTTGAGCAAGGTGGGGACATCTTCCAACCCTTCCAACCGGGAAAACCGGTTCCCGAAGGGATCGAAGCCAGGGCGGGCGCGGCCCTACGGGCTCCCGGCCAGGAGATTGCATTTGGGCAGGGTCCCCGATACCGCTACCACATCGGGGCGCAGCCCTGGGCCAGCCAGGCCCACTGGCGATTCCACAGGGAGCCAAGGGGCCAGAGCACGCATTTTGCTTACTACGGGAAACTGTGCGGTGGAGCAGAGAAGGGCTGAAGACTGGGAGCACCCTGGACCCCAGTATGAGGGCCAAATACGTCCCCATTTCCAACACTGGGAGGAAACGACTGCCACGCCGTGCAAACAAAAAAACTAGTGCTCCCCTCACTTGGACACCCCTTCGGAGAGCCCCTCACAAGCGCGCACGTGGAAACCACGTCTACACAGACACACACTGCATACATATACATACAACCATTTCTTCCTATCCCGTCCCCTACTTAGAAGCAACAATCTACGCGGTTTACAAACAAAAGTGACAAAACAAGCTAATTACGAAGGAG
This sequence comes from Cabassous unicinctus, assembly GCA_029593785.1. NCBI lineage: Eukaryota > Metazoa > Chordata > Mammalia > Cingulata > Chlamyphoridae > Cabassous > Cabassous unicinctus. Next base: position 24,376 of record JAQZBX010028555.1, read on the forward strand.
CGCCCTCTCCGCACTTTGATAGGCCCGTGGCGGGCACGCACAAGGAGGCCATCCCTGTCGAAACAAGAAAAAACACACTCCCATCTCACGTCCTACTTAAGACACTAATTTACACTCTTAGGCAGAAAAGGGGAAATCAAAATCCAGAAAAGAAGGGGTGACCTCTCCTAATCTGGGGAACCGCCCGGCGGGGAGGCGGCTAGTGCATCGAGACCAGGTTTACACACACACACGTATACACCCGTCTCTCCCTAGTTCATACACATTTTTTCTTAAAATACACACACGCACCTCTTCCTAGTTCATGCGTAATTGGAGACAACAGTTGCCACGTTTTGTCAGAAGAAAACGAAACATGGAAAATTGGGAGAGAGGCTTTAGGATCCGTCCAGGGCCTCCCGCAGGCACCCACAGTGAAGCCAGGCAGACACGCACAGACACACTTCTCAGGTCATGATCTACTCGGAGGCAACGACAGCCTCGTTTAGCCAAAGGAAAAGAAACCAGCACCTACAGCTGGAGTCCCGAACGAAGCCTCGCTTTGGGGGCCGTGGGCAGTCCCCTCGCGGGCACGCACGTCGGTGCCAGGTATACCCGCACACACTCTCGCCCGTCCCCACCCCCGCCCGCGTGTGGCCCCCTCCGAAAGGGCCCCGCTCACCTCGTCGTCGTGGTGCTGGCAGAAGCCGAGGCGCTCCGGGAACACGGAGAGGATGGAGAAGGGCGCGCCGGCGAAGGGCGGCCCGAGCCCGAGCTGCTGCGCCGCGGCCGCGGCGGCGGCGGCGGCGGCGGGACCCGGCGGGCCGCGCTCGATGTAGTGGTCCTTGGTGAGGCGCACGCGCTGGTGCGCGCGGACGCAGTTGTCGCACAGGTGCTCCTGGCAGTCGAGGCAGCGGGACGAGGCGGCGTTGCCCTCGTCGCACGAGCTGCAGCCGTGGGGCCGGCGCAGCAGCAGCGCCGACGGCGAGGCGGCGGGGCAGCCCGGCGCGGAGCGGGAAGGCGCGGGCGGCGGGGGCGCCTGCGGGAGCGGCGGTGCGCCGGAAGGCGCGCGCGGGTGTGCGTGGTGCGGGTGGTGCCGGTGGTTGCTGTGGCCGCCCGCGCCGGCCGCTGCGCCCGCGCGCCCGTTGTTCTTGGGCGCCGGCTCGTCGGCCGTGGCCACCACGGCGTCGAGCAGGTTGCTGAGGAGGAAGGCGGACGACGGCAGCGCGTCCATGCCCGCCGCCTCGGCCAGCACGACCTTCTGGTCGCACACGGGGCAGCGCAGCTTCAGCGGCTCCCCGGGCGCGCCGCCGCCCGCCGCCGGCAGCCGGTGCGCCTCCAGGCACGGGCGGCAGAAGGCGTGGAGGCAGGGCAGGACGTGCAGGCGGCGCGCCGCGGCCCCCGGGCCCCCGCCGCCGCTGCCCGACGACGTGGACGTCTGCGAGGACGACGACGACGCCGACGAGCTGGAGGAGAGCGGCGCCGGCGACCCGCACATCTCCTTGCACAGCAGGCAGATCTGGAAGTCGGTCTCGGGGAACGAAGCCATTTGCAACCGGGCCCGGCGGAGGGAGGAGACCAGAGAGGAAGAGGAGGAGGAGGAGAGCGGACGAGGTGGGTGGGGGAGCCGCGGGCTCACTCAGAAAAACGCATCGATTAGGCCTGCAATCCGGGAGCCCGCACCCCTGCGCCGTGGCCCACGCGGCTCTACCACCCCCGCCGCTGCGGGCATTAAATGCCACGATCCGGAGGCGACAGATTCCTCCCGGAGGACGTGGGGACCGCGTGCCTGCCGAAGCGGGAGCGCCGGAACAAGTCCCGACACGCGAGGGGCGAGCAGGGGCAGGGAGGTCAGAGGACGCCCTGGAGCAGTTGGGGCTCGCACAGGGGAGTCCCCCCAAAAGGAGAGTCTGCTGTGCAATTGCAGTCCCGGCAGGAGAAAACAGAATTTGGTTCCACGGGTATTTAGTGCGTTGCCTTTTTTTTTTTTTTTTTCCTGCCCCTCCTCCCTACTTTCCTTTAAACGAATTTAGTCTCTTCTTGGAAGGGGCAGGCGCCCCAAAGCAACTAGCTGCGGCGCATCGAGCCGGTGTTCCCGTGCGCGGCCGCCCAGCCGCATGACGCGGCGGCCGGGGACTCCTGGGTGGCCGGGCGGGCTGCGCGCCCGGGGCTTGCGCACCGCCGGGCGCGGCTTCCCCTGCAGGGCGGGCGGCCGGGCCGCAGCTGCAGCTCGTGGGGGCCCGGCCGCACGCGTGCACCACGCACGCGCGCCCCACGCGCCTCGAGGCTCCCGCGCGGCCGCCCTTCACACGCACGCGCGCCCCACGCGGCTCGGAGCCCTCGCGCCGCCCCACCCCAGCCCCCGCCCGCTCTGGACGCCTCCCGCGCGTTCCTTCCCACAGGTTCAGCCGCGCCGGAGCGCGGGGCCGCAGGTCCCCGCGGGCCGGCCTGAATTATTCATCGGCAGGAAGATATTAGATGTCCCCGCTGTCCGCTCCGCGCGGGCCGTCGTGCAATGCTATCCGAGCCCCGCGCGCGCCCCGCGCCCCTCCTCCTCCTCCTCGCGGCCGTCCTCTCTGAAACCTTGGCAGCGAAGGGGGATCACATTTCCTTTGTCATCGGGCCATTTCGCCCTCGCCTGGGTTCCCCCCTCCGATCCCAAGGCGCGGGGACCGAGCCTTCCCGGCACGCTGGAGTCAGTGGACGCCGCAACGGCCCCGCGCGGCGAGCTCGGGAGCCGCGTGGCCAGCCCCGCCGGCCGGCGCCCGCGTCATCTTCCTTCTCGAACGAGCCGCCGAGCCGGACTCGGGGGGGAGACCCGACCGCGCTGCGCCTACCCGGGCTGGGCTCACGCCGTGCCCCGGCCTCCTGGGGCTTTGCACGGCTCCCCCGGTTCGGGCTGTGTGCGTGCGCGCGCGCGCGCGCGTGCCCCCTCTTTCTCTGCTTTGCCGCCTCTTCCTCCTCCCCCTCCCCCTCCTCTCCTTCCTCCTCCTCCTCCTCCTTCTCCTCCTCCTCTCAGTACACTGGTTATTGGGACTGATCGGAATTCGGAATCCTTTTAATCTCCAAAGGAGCAAACTCACTTCCGCCCGAGTACTGGGAGGGGGTTCAGGGGAGGGGAGGCGGGGGAGGGGGCTCCAGGCAAACAGGAAACATTAGCCCTCTCGGCCCGGCTCGCTTTTGTGTGCTCTCCCCCTCCTCCCTCCAGCCTCCTCCCTCCTCCTGGCCGCTGGGGAGATGAACGCCCCCGGGCTTCAGTGCGACGACCTTTGAAGCCTTCGGAGGGAAGAGCAGAGAGTGACTCTTCCGTTTATTTAAAAAAGAAAAGGTTGCATTCTCAATTCCTGGCTCTACAGAGGCTATGTACTTTTTCTGGGGTCTTGCGCCCCTCCCCACCTTTTT
>JAQZBX010028556.1:11422-27958 GCA_029593785.1 Cabassous unicinctus
TTTTTTTTTAAGGTTTATTTATTTTTTTAGTTTCCCCTGCCTCTGAGATGGCTCCCTTGTCTGTCTGCTCATCTTCTCTAGGAGATACTGGGAACCGAAACTGGGACCTCCCATGTGGGAGGCAGATGCCCAACTGCTTGAGCCACATCTACTTCCCACCATAGTTCTTTTTAAAATCAATTCTTTCATCACTTTGAAGAGAGAACTAAATGTGCCTTTTGAATAGAAGTTATAATTTTATTTGCACTTTTAATTGCTTCTTCAAGAGTGTGATCAGGGGCTTATCAAAAGCACTGCAAATCATTTTGTATTGACGTTAAATAGCACAAAAAAAGAATGAAAACTAGATAATCAATTCTGATCTAGGTTCATTGGGAAACAGAGTGTTCATCTTTATTCAATTCTCTTAACAAGTATGTAGTTGGTTTTAATTATTGGTGAGACCTTGTAAACTCCAAGTAGGTGCTAGCTGTATACTCAGAGAATTGAATTGAATGAAACCTAAAAGTACGCTTCATAATGAGAAGAGAAAATTTTAAAATGTCATTTTTCCTGAATTTAATATAATAGATTAAATTCCATAGATTTTTGAAAAATATTTTTCATGATAAAATCTTTGGCAATGGGAAAAATAATTTTATCTTAGTTTTTCTATGCCTTAAGTGTTATGTCCTATGCTTCTTTAATAAGAATCATAGACTCTTGGTGTTTAAAGGAACTTAAAATGTCATCAAAACTGAGGAGCTATTGTATATTTTGTAATGTTTGATTTAATGTTTCTCCCATTCAACTAGTTGTTTTGGCATAGATATAGAAAAGGTAACTATGAAGAGAAGTATTGATTCTAAGCCATGGCATCCATCATACTCTAATCTTAATAGGAAATTTAATCAGCTAGGAACTTGATACAGAAGATCAACACTAGAAAAATGGATAGAAGATTTATTATCAATGGTGAGAGAGTAGTTTAAAAATAATTTCAAATTTATTTATATAGAAGTTTTGTATATATTAGAAATCAGTTTCATTTTTCAATTACCTGGATTTAATACTTCCAATGTCTTAATTTCAAGGCAAAATTCAATTGGAATTTAAATCAAATCCATCGGAAACATAGAATATTTGTGTGCAGTCAAGCAAATCCATAAATTATAATTTATTAATATTAATCATTCTAATAACAATTGTGAAAGTTTTCTAGTTCTATACAGAATTGAATTTATTCTACAGAAAATGAGGTAAGAAGTTTAAATGAACTAAAATGAACTCAACTTCTCCATTGTATTTTCTTTTACAAAATATTTATATATTAAGAGTAAACGTTGGTAGGGAAACTGGTGAAGTAGAATAAGTGTTCAGACATCAGTGATTAGAAAGGGATTGGGCTAACTGATAAAGGGAGCATGTTTACAGATTTTGAACATTATTCACTACCCTTCTATAAACAGAACTGTCACCTCTTGGGCAAATGTATTCAATGGGAAAATAATACAGCAATATTTTACTTCATAATTTTATCTTTGGTAGATAAAGCCCCAATGAAGTGACTAAATTTGCTTGTATTCTATTTAAAAGTTAAACTTAAAAATGCAAAGTTAGAAGAGTGTATGTATCCATCCACAGGAAAAATATAGCAATAGTATTATTTCATCCTGACCCCCATCTCCACCCTACCCCCATTTTTTAAAAAATCTGGAAAGCTTTCCTTGGCTGCTACCCTTTATTTATTTATTTTAAAAAACAGCTTTATTTAGGTATAATTGGCATACAATACATTGCACATATTTAAAGTGTACAATTTGATGTTTTCACATTTGAAAATACCTGTGAAACCATGATCACAATCAAGACAATGAACATATTCATCACTCACAAATGTGTTTTCCTCCTTCTTTATAATTCCTCCCTCTTATTGCATCCCATATCTCACCACCCTACCCTTCTCCAAGCACACACTAATCTGCTTTCTGTTACTATATATTAGTTTCATTTTTAAAAATTCAATATAAATGGACTCCTTCAGTATGTACTCTTTTATGTCTGGCTTTTCACTCAACAAATTATTTTGAGATTCATCCATGTTGTTACATGTAACAATAGGTCATTCCTTTATTCTGTGTACCATTCCTTTCTTAGTATATACCACAATTTATTAATGCCTTCAACTATTGATGGACTCCTGGGTTGTTTCCAGTTTGAGACTATTACAAATAAAGGTGCTATGAAGCTTCAAATACAAGTCTTTGCATAGATGTATGCTTTCTTTTCTCCTGAGTAAAACCTAGAAGTAGACTATCTGAATGGTAGGTGTATGCTTATCTTTTTAAGAAACTGCCAAACTATTCTCTGAAGTGATTGGGTCACTTTAAGTACTCACTAGCAGTGTATGTGAGTTCTTGTTCCTCCATGATCTTTCCAACACTTATCATGGTTATTTTAATTTTTTGTTTGTTTGTTTTAGTGATTCTAACAGGTGTGTAGTGGTAGCTCACTGTTTTAATTTGTGTTTCCGTAATGATAATGATTTGAACGTGTTTTCATGTGCTTACTTGCCATCCATAGATCTTACTTGGTGAAGTGTCTGTTTAAATATTTTGCCTAGTTTTAAGAATTTGGCTATTTGCTTTTTTATTATTGAGTTTTGAGAGTTCCTTATATATTCTGAATACAAAAGCCTTATCAGATATTCTCTGAACAGTGAATTTGCAGAGCAAAAGTTTGTAATTTTGGTGCAGTCTCATTTATCAATTTGTCCTTTCATGGATTATGCTTTTGGTGTCATATCAAAGAAGAAAAATTATTAACCCAAAGACAGAAGATATTTTCCTCTATTTTCCTGTAGAAGTTTTATAGTTTTAGCTATTACACTTAGGCCTATAATCAATTTTGAGCTATTATTTTGCATGTGGTGCAAGATATGAATGAAAGTTCATTAAAAATTTTTGCATATGACTATCCAATGATTCCAGCATCATTTGTTGAAAAGGCCACCCTTTCTCTGCTGAATGGCCTTTGCATTTTTGTCAAAGATCATTGCCACATAGTGAAGCAAGATGGCTGCCGATCCCTGCCGAGGTTTCAGCCTTCCCCTCTGGGCTCACTGTCTTCTCTTGAGCTGCTCCGTGGACCCAGCTTCTCTGGGCTTAGTGCTTAAGCGATCCTATAGTCCTCTCTCTTACATGGCAGGATCAAACACGGTGACTTCCTTTTCCTGTGTCTGTCTGAGTGAGTCTCTATGTTTCCCTTTATATCAGACCTAGCAAGGAGGCTGAGATTCAACCTGAGTCACACCTCACTGACATAGTCCAATCAAAAGCCCTAAAGCCATCTTATCAAGTAATCTAATCACAGTCCCCTCCACTGAATTTAATGCAATCAAACAGTATCTCAGAGGAATTCATAAAATTATTTATTTTATAAATTTTATAAAATAATTTCACACTGCCACACATCTCCCTATATTTCTTAAGATAAAATTCATATTAAATCACTCTCTACCTGATACAATTCCAATTTTTGATATTAATTTTCTGATAAGACTTTTCAAACTATTTGGGTTCAAAGATCTGTTCTGGTTGTATCATGACAAATAGTCATGAGATTGAGAAATATGAAGATGTGTGAGAAAGTAATTGTTAGTTAATTTTTTTCTCATGGTATTTTGGGTAAAATTCAAGCTTGGTTACTTAGTTTAATGTGGGTTCATAATCAGAGCAATATGATACTTGTTGAATACAGAATATATATTCTACCCGAGACTAATTCAAACATTAAAAGTGATAAAGTAACCTTTTTCTCTTGATTACATGCTTCCACACATTACTTTGAACCTTTCCCCATTTATATTATATTTAACAGATTATATTTATCATATTTAACAGATGTTATTGTGACAGTCTAAACATAGTACAGAATTACAAGTTTCAGGATGAATTATGTAAAACCTATGTGAAAAAACGCAAAAAACTGTATCTTCAAATGGAAAACACTATTTATTCACCTACAGACAGTGTTTGTAACTAATGTGAATTCCCAGACACTTTAGATAGGAAACAACTGATCAATTTTCGGAGTGCAAATGGGACAACAGGATGTGGCCAGGGGAAAGGGGAAAGGTGCTCACAATTGAAAATAGGTGACAGTGAGATAGAGATGGTCAAATTCCCTTGTAAAAAGAAGTGCCAGTTTTTGTTCAGATTTTGTTCAAATCTACACCTTCAGCATTCCTGAAACTAAAAATACAATAGGCATTTAAGGTCAGAGGGAGGTCAAGTCAAATGCTGAGCTACCTCAGGCAGGAAGTGCTCTGGGCACTTAATGTGTAGCTTTGTGTCCTAGCTTCTATTTGCCGGTTCCTTGTCTATGGTTAGAATGAGGTTGCAATACTTTTGGAGATTTGTTAGAAATTTGATCATATCTTAATGTTTTCTCTTCTTGTGGAGTTTTTACTAGCCTTGGCCCCATTGAATTCAAGCTAACCGAATTGACCACAGATGACATTTTACTACAAAGAGTTCAAGAGTATATGGCTCAATTAATGGAAGTAGATTTGTGGCGCCTCCGCATAAAATCCAAGGAATTCTAGAAACCAAGCCAAGTCAACCAACTTGAGTGAGCCAATGATAAGTGAAAATAACTCCTTAGGCCACTGAGCTCTACTTGACATTCAATAGTAACAATTTGATTTATATTGCCTTTATGTTTTTACAAGACCAAAACTCCTTTTTTCTAGAAATTATTTTTTCAAATATACTTTGACGAACAATTAACAAGTCTTTTTAAAATGCCTGAGGAAATGCTGGGAAAGATATTGTGCCAAATTATTCAAGACAGAGGGTATAAGCTTTTTCTGCCTTTGACTCAGTTTCATGCTTTGATCTTAAAAAGATTTTTTTTGTTTTTCCCTCATAGGCATTTAGGCTAAAAAGATTTAATTTCATCATTAGAAACAATGTACCCACCCCCTGAAACTTTCTGATAATATTGCTTCTCAATTTATTCCTTTTAAGAAAGCTATATTAATTTTAATTTTCACGTTTTTATGCATGTAAAAGAAGATGAGGGATATTTTAAAGTAATAGAGATTTGTGAGGGTAAACTTCACAAATTCTCCTCTATGCTCCTTACTACCCTCACCAGGTTATTCTAGTAGACATTTTAAAGAACTACTAAGCCTTAGATATTAGTTTTTAATCAATAGTATAGAAGTATAGGAACACTTCTTGAAATATTTAATTTAAAATCTACAAAAGAGTTTCATGTTACCAAGACAAACAAGATACAATGAGGTGCAAAGATCTTTAAACAAAGGGCAGGATGTAAGATTATATTTCGTTTAAAAAATTTGGCAAAAGATGCTGTATAAAAATTTATATGATTATTAGGATTTTCTTTTTTAAATGTTATATTAATCCCTTTCATTTAAAGCAACACATGTGCATAATTAAAAAATCAAGATGTAATAAAAAAAAAAAACAAGTATTGAATAATAATAAAAGCAATCTTTTGTGCCATTCCTTTTGGTACCTAAGTTCTATTCCTGAGGAACATACTGTCAACCCTTGTAACTACTTTTAATGCATTTACTTCTGTACTTATACATATCATACTACTATTGTTATATATAACATATATATATATATATGTTAAAAGGTTGAAAATCACTATCCCTTGACATTTTGAAGATTCTATCTCATAGCCTTCCAGCATCCAATGTTACAGCAGAAAATTAGTTGATATTCTCATAATTCTTCTGTAGTATTTGTCCTGTTTCCTATTCCATCCATTCCTCACGTTATTAGAAACCTCTTTTCATATCTGGTGATTTAAACTTTCCTAATGGTAAGTCTAGGAGTGGGTGCATTAGGGAGGGTGAGTTTCAATCTGGAGACTCATGTTGTGTGAATGTTCTGGTATTAATTTTTCCAAACTATCTGGAGTTCCTTTTAGGTAGATGTTGTACCTCCTGGACTGATCATCTAATTTTTTCCCTCCTAGTTTTCTTCTGTTTATCTGTTTTTGTGCCTTTCATGAGCTCTCCCTAAATTTACCTCTGTTTTTCCACTGAATTTTCATAGCCATTATTATATTTTTATTTCCCAAGGGCTCTTTCCTGTATTTTGGTTATCCCTTGTTTCTTTTCCTGCCTTCAGGTCATGTCACACTCCTGCCTTTGCATTTCTTGCTATCTGCCTGGAGTGCTAGGCCTCTTCAGGTCTCTATAGGGAAATTTCACTTGATCTTGTGTTGTAACGCTTTCACTTTTTCCAAGTCAGTTACCACTAGTGCATTCACTTTACAATTTATAAATCTTTGTTGAAATCTCCTGTCTTCTTCCATTTTCTTTGGCCTTGTGAATTTAACTCCTTTTCTGGTAATTTACTGCTGTTTTAATTTCATCTTTGGAGTAACAAGAAACCAATCCACCATTTTTAAGCTGTATCCTATGATTGTCTAACTTGAAATAACTTCTGAATATAACTATGATTTGTTTTTAGGTGTCTATATTCTTATCTTCTTGAAACCTCTTTATAATCATTTAGTCATTTACTCATGATAGTATAGATGCTTTAGATATAAAATTGTTTGTAATAACTGGTACTTGATACATTTGTAAAAGAACATGAGAAAAATGTCTTAGTCCTTTGAGCCGGTTTCCTTAGTAGGCCACTCTGAGGATACATGCACCATTTAAACCATTTTGTACCAACATACAATAGATAAAATAGACAAATATAGAATAGTCCTTTGGGCATATGTAGAGTTATTTGCAATATCCTGCAAGTAACAGGAACTTCATTCCTTCCTGTCTCACCCAAGAAAGCATTCCTGAATACAAAAGATTATGTGTGCTCAAATTTGCATCTTACATTGAATCATTGATCTGTTTAGGAAAATAATTGACTGTCTACCTCATATCAAACACAGAAACCAACTCCACATGGGTTGTTGATCTAAATGTGAAAAATAACACAATAAAGTTTTTGGAAGAAAATGTATAATAAGTTCTTCACAACTATTTATCAAATAACACTATTAAGAGATTGGATAGACAAGACAGATTGGGAGAAAATATTTGTAATTTATTTATCTGAAAAAGAATATGAATATAGAATATTGAAAGAACTCTTAGAAATTAAAAAGAAAAAATTGAAATATTAAAAAAATGGACAAAATCTTTGAATAGAAACTTCACAGAAGAGGATATCCAAATAGCCAAAATAATCATGACAAGATACTCAACCTATTATTCATCAGGGAAATGCAGATTAAAACCATAGGAAGATTCCTCAACACATGCATCAGAATAGGGTTGCCAGATTTACCAAATAAAAATATAAGACTCTCAGTAATATTTGAATGTCAGAGAAGCAATGAATAATTTTTCAGTACAAGTATGTGCCAAAATTTTCAAATGTAAATGGATGTCCTATATTTCATCTGGTTACTCTAACTAGAAAGGCTAAAATTAAAACTATTAGCAATGCCAAGTGTTGGTGGCAATGTGGAGAAAGTGGAGCTTTCAACATTGCTGAGTAGAGTGGAAATTGGTACAGAGCACTTGGAGAACTATTTGGGAGTATTTATTAAAGTTGAATATAATAAATCCTTAACCCAGCAATGATACAACATGATGTACAAGAATGTTCATGGTGGCACTCTTTGTGTTAAAAACTGTACAAAAAATAAAGCAGTTGCCCATTAACAATGTAATGAATAAATAAATTACTGTGTGAGCATATACTAGAAAGTCAAACTGCGTTGAAGAAGAACAAACTATTTGCTGTACTTAACAACAGTGATGACTCTCAAAAACAATGTTTAATGACACAAAATGCTAAGTTTTGCATTAGAAATCCTGGTAGTTTCTAACTTGAGCATAGTAACTGAGAGGGGGCAGGAGTGGGGTTTTTTATAATCTTTCATTTCTTGATTTGGGTATTGGTTACAAGGGTGTGTGTTCATTGTGGAAAACCATCAAGCAGCCTACCCTTTTGATTTGTGTGCATTTCTATGTGCATGCTAGACTTCAATAAGAAGCTTGCTTTAAAAAGGCTAAATTATTCACAAACCTAGTAAGTTTTTTTTAGCCATAGAAAAGTATTTGTAATATGGAAGACAACTTATTTTAACTGGTGAATCACAACAATGCATTTGAGGTGACCTGCTGTGAAAAGCTCCAGGTTTCAGCATACTTTGTCATACCTGGGAGAGGAAAAGCAGAACTGCCTGTTTTGGGCAGATCCTCTCAGCTGCATGTGTCAGCCACTTTAAGGATAAGCTGTTCTGCAGGTTCAGAGAATTTTGCTAAAATCTTTCTCCTTCACTCTTTTTTTTTTGGGGGGGGGGGGCTTAAAAAAAAAACACCTTTTTAAAATTAAAGTTTATCATTCATTCATGAACATTCCATAAACAATGTGTATAGTAATCATTGTGAACTTACAAAACGCACATGCCTACCATCACTTTTTTTGAAGTTCTGTCCCTGGGGTGCTAACCCCAGTTTAGTCCTTCAAATGTTTTCCTCGCAGTTGGCTGGATTCAGCTTTGCATGTAGGTTTAAACATTTCGTCTTTTTATTCTTTCAGCATCATGCTTCATGCTCATTGACTCTAAGCATAATCTAGACCCATATCCATGTCCTGCCTCAATCCGGTGCCCTGTCATTATTTTTCTAAGATGCAGATAAAACTAAAAGGATTGTGGAGAAGTGGAATTATTTTCTAGCTATGTTCTTTTTATCTCACAACAGGAAAGTGAGAAGTTACCATTGAGATACCGCCACTTATCATTATCACAAACTCTATTTTAAAAAGTTAATGCTTAACCAGTACAGAGTTTCTGTTTGGGGGGGAATGGAAAAGTGTTGGTAATGGATGGTGTTGATGGTAACACAACATTGTGAATGAATTAACACTGCTGAATTATATATTTGAATATGGCTAAAACGGGAAATCTTAGGTTATATAACACAATCAGTGAACTCTAATTTAAACTATGAACTGTAGTTAATAATTAATAGTTAATAATTGCAATACTATTGTTTCATCAATTATAACATTTACCACACTAATGCAAGGTGTTAATAGAAGACTGTGTGAGGGGAGCAGTATATGAGAATTCTATTTTCTGCATGCTTTTTCTAAAAACTTTCAACTTATATAATTAAAAAAAAATTAAAATGTGGGTGAAAGCAAAAGGGAAAAAGTAGTCACATGATATACCTCTTAAAATGGGAAAGAATATAAGAAGCAGGACAGCAGAAGAAAAGGAAGAACGCAATGTTTCATTACTCCTGTAGAGGGACTGGCCTCTTGTCTGGTTGAAGACAAATTCCTGGTCTCCTGTTGGCTCTTCATATAACTTTCTAGACTTCATTATTATTTTTTAATGTAGGAACAGACCTTGTGCTTTATATTTTCTCCATGACCCTCTTGACCTATTATAAACTTCAGCACAAATCCTTTGGAACACTGTCCTTTCACGTAGTAGAAAGAATGCTTTGGAGTCAGAGTTGGCTTTGTGTCCTGGCTCCTCCATTGACTAGCAGAATGAACTTCGGCAAGTTACTCTCTCAGCTTCTGTTAACTGTTATGTTAAAGATGAGTATTGGTATGTACAGTGTAGAATTATAGTTTGACTATATGAACTATAAGGCACTTATGATTTTGTTTGGAGTGCAACATATTTTCAAAAAATGCTTGTCCTGCTGCCCTTACTCTCACTGCTTAGTTGGTCCTTCCTAGATTTGTTGATCAATGGCCCCAAAGTGAAACGATTAGGTGATCATAAAAGCATTGCCATGTACTTATCTGCTTGAACATTCATTGCCTAGAGCAATGTCTTCTAATGAATCAGGAAACATAAGCACACTGCAGCTGAATAAAATGTTGAGAGATAAATCACGTGACAGATAAGGGCACATTGTGAGTCCCCTGGAAGGGGGAAGGGGATGAGAGAGAGAAAGAGAGAGAGAGAGAGGGAGAGAGAGTGTCAAAGGGTAAACCAGTGAATTTCTTTCCAATTCTTCTTGTGAATCTTTCTAATACAGTACAAACCTCCCGAACTAGTTTCATTTTCCCCAAATGGTCTTCTTTTGTTCTCTCTCTCTGATGGAAACAATCAGAAAAGTAATAAATGCATAATAAATATGTATTTGTTGAATGAGTTAAATAAATGAATGCAATAACAACCAGTGCAACATATAAAGAGTAAGGGTTTGGTACAGACAAAACAGGCTTAAATTCCTGATGTAGCACTCATTAGCCATGTGATGTTGGAAAATTTAATTTAGTTATACCCCATAAGACTCAGTTTCCTAATCTGTTAATTGTACATAATAATATCTACCTTGTAGTATTGTGGTTAGGATGAAGACACTGTTTATAAGGATTTGACTATATTCCTCAATAATATTTATTACTAGTACTACTATCACCACCTGAGTGATGCTCATCCAAAAAGCCTATTCCATGTCTCACAGTCAAATACAGAGCCATTTTCCTTCTATTTAAAGGGACCAGAGACCCAAGGCTTGAATTCCAAATCTGACACATTGGCTGTTCTCCAGATAGGCATGCTCCATCACCTTGCTGCTTTCAAGGGTCCCGGTTTGCTGGTTTGCTGCTCTCTTTCAACACGGGAGTCTGTGGACACATAGTCTCTCTCCTTTCATCCATCAGGAGATACATGATCACTCTCAGTCTTCAATGAATAGCTGAAAAAAGTCCTTCAGCTCTTTTATATTCAGCTTTTGTAGCTGTGGCTCAATGAACTTTACTATATATCCTTCAAACTACAATAAAAGTAATAAACACTGGCAGGTCTATGCAGTCACCCAATGTCAAATTTCCTTGGACTCTTTAAATCAAGTGTGTACATGGGTTTATTTTGTAAGAATAGGTTGTAGTTTTTGAAACTTAGTTTTTTTTTATGGCTGGGCTTCATCTTCTATCACATTAATATGGGTATAAGTTCAATAAAATTGTGTTATTGAAAACAAATATTTCTGAAAACAGCACATTTTATCAGATTATCTATCTCCCTAGCTAAAATTTTCTGTTGGATTAAAAAAAAAAGTTTCTGGAATAATTTCTTTTTCAATAAGGGCTTGATTTTTTTTTTTTTCATGGCATTAGCTGTCTCACAGTTGTTTTTTTAAAAGACTTCATATATTTAGTCTGTATAACATATACACTCTTTTTTTTTTTTATGAATGCTCCCCCTTCATCACCCGAACCCCCCACCTTCAGTAACCTCTAATCTGCTTTCTGTCTCTGCAAATTTGCTATTTCTAGTCATCTCTTATATGTAATATTATGCAAACTTTGTCCTTAGCTTTTGTGTTTATTTCACTGAGCATAATGTTTTCAAGGTTCTTCCATGTTGCAGCATGTCCCATAACTTCATTTTTTTCTTATGGCCAAATAATATCTCATTGTGTATTACCACATTTTGTTTATCCATCATTTGTTGGTGGACAGTTGGGTTGTTTCCAGCTTTTAGCTATTGTGAATAATGTGCTATAGGCATTGGTGTACTAGCATCTGTTTGCAACCCTGTGTTCACTCTCTTGGGGTATAAACCTAGAAGTGGGATCCCTGCATTAAATGATAATTCTATATTTAAGTTTTTGAGGAATTGCCATATTGCTTTCCACAGTGGCTGCACCATTTTACATAACCACCAACAATGCACTAGTTGCAATTTCTCTACATCTTCTTCAGCACTTGTTATTTTCTGTTTAAAAAATAATTATAATAGCTATCTTTGTCAATGTGAAGTGGGGTCTCATTGTGGTTTCAATTTGCATTCCCCTAATAGCTAATGATGTTGAACATCTTTTTATGTTCTTCTTGGCCATTGTATATCTTTTTTTGAAGAAATGTCTATTCAAATCTTTTGTTCACTTTATAATTGCATTGTTTGTCTTATATTTGTTGAGTTATAGAAGAAATTTATATATTCTGGACATTAAACCCATATTTGATAAATGGTTTGAAACTATTTTCTACTATTATGTAGGTTGTATTTTCACTTATTTCATAATTTCCTATCATATACAAAAGTTTTTAATATTGATGAAATCAAAGTTATTTATTGTTTCTTTTGTTGCTCATGCTTTTGGTGTCATATCTAAGAATCCATTGCTAAATCCCTGGTGTGATAATTTGGAGCTGTATATACCCAAGAATAATATGTTCTGACATTTAAACCATTCCTGTGGATGTGAACCCATTGTAAATAGGACCTATTGATGAGGTTACTTCAGCTAAGGTGTGGCCCAAGTCAATCAAGCTGGATCTTAATTCTATTACTCGAGTCCTTTATAAGCAGAATAAAATTTAGACACACATAAAGAAAGCCACTGAAAGCAAGAAATTGAAGTTCAACAGAACCCAGAATAGAAGGGAGAAGCCAAGATAGGTTACCACGTTCATTGCCATGTGACAGATTCTCGGGTCAAGGATCATAGGCAGCCAGACCAAGAAAGCCAAAATCTTCAGGAAGCAAGCATTGCCTTGAAGATACCTTGATTTGGACTTTTTCCTAGCCTCAAAACTGTGAGCCATTAAATCCTCACTGTTTAAGCCAACCCTTTGCATTGTATTTGCTTGAACCATCAAGGAAACTAAAAGGCACAATCATGAAGATTTGCCCCTATGTAATCTTCTTAGAATCTTAGAGTGTTAGCTCTTATATTTAAGTCCTTGACCCATTTTGAGTTGATTTTTGTATAGGGTGTGAGTAGGGGTCTAACTTCATTCTTCTGCATATGCATATCTGGTTTTCCCAACACCATTTTTTGAAGACACTATTCTTTCCCCACTGCATGCACTT
The DNA here is from genome assembly GCA_029593785.1 of Cabassous unicinctus. Taxonomy (NCBI): domain Eukaryota; kingdom Metazoa; phylum Chordata; class Mammalia; order Cingulata; family Chlamyphoridae; genus Cabassous; species Cabassous unicinctus. Next base: position 24,263 of record JAQZBX010028556.1, read on the forward strand.
AGCATGCTTATGGGCTTATTTCTGGATTTTAATTCTGTTCTTCCAACCTATTTGTCTATCTTTATGCCACTACCACACCTTTTTGATTACTGTCACTATATAATACAGTTTGAAATAGGGAAGTGTGAGTCTCCCAACCATGTTCTTCTCTTTCAAGATTTTTTTTTTTGCTATAGAGGTTCTTTACAGTTCCATATAAATTTGAAGATAGATTTTCCCATTTCTGCCAAAAGCCTGCTGTAATTTTAATAGGGATTGAATTAAATTTGTATATTGTTTTGGGAAATATTGTCATATTAACAACATTAAGTCTTCTAAATCATGAACTTGGAATATTTTGCCATTTATTTAGATCTTAATTTTCTTTTAAAAATTTTCAATATATAGTCTTTTGTATCCTTAGTTATATTTATTCCTGGATATTTAATTCTTTTAGATGCTTTTTGTAAATGGGATTATTTTCTTAATTTCCTTGTCAGAGTGTTCATTACTAGCCTATAGGAACACAGTTATTTTGTGTATATGTTGATCATGCCCTGCCACTTTGCTGAATTCATTTCTTAGCTCTAGTAGGTTGCTTGTGGGTTCCTTTGGGTTTTCTAAGTGTAAGATCATGTCATCTGCAAATAGAAATAGTTTGAATTCTTCCTTTCCAGTTTGGATAACTTTATTTTTCTTGCCTAATTTTCTGTCAAGAACTTTTAGTAGAATATTGCATAGCAGTTGTGAAAGTGGGCATCCCTGTCTTTTGCTGATCTTAAGAGGAAAACTTTATCTTTCACAATTGAATATAATGTAAGATGCGGTTTTTTCACAAATAGTCCTTATCATGTTGAGAAAATTTCTTTCTCTTCCTAATTTTCTGAGTGTTTTTTAATCAAGAAAGGGTGTAGAATTTTGTTGGATGCCTTTTCTGCATCTATTGAGATAATCATGTGTTTTTTCTTTGATTCTATTTATGTAGTATATTATAATGATTGATTTTTATGTGTAACTACGCCTGCATTCTTGTGGTGAACTTGGTCATGGTGTACAATCTTTTTAATATACTGTTGGATTCAGTTTGTTAGAATTTTGGAAAGGATTTTTGCATCTATATTGTATCTATATTCGTTCCACAGAGTCTTTCTTCAAGCTTAGAGACATCAGCAACGGTTGAGAAGTCTAAGTTTCGCCTTCATGAGGCTCCTTCTACTTCTTTAAATTTTAATGATATCAAATTCTTCTCTTTACTTCCATCCCTAAGGATATTAGATGCTTCCTGCAGTTATTATGCCTGTGGTACTTTAGAATTCCCTTTTTAACCTTTCAGTTACCTAGTTAACAACTTTATACCTAGTTAACACTTCAGTATATTAAAAAATTATTTCCCCTTTAAATAATTATTGTCATTTTCTTTCATGATTGGACCCTGACTGATACACCTGGAAAAAGGCAGTAGCACAAAACATGGGCATATTTTCTTTATTCAAAAGTATAGTGCCAACTACAAAAAATGCCATATCATTGACATTTATTAATGGGCAAAAAACTTTGATTTAGATTCAGAACTTATAGCTTGAGATTTGTAAAATAGTAAAGAATAACACTTTTTAAAGTTGAGAACAATAGGTTGTTTTATAGGTCAGAATGTTTTTCATTCGATTTGAAAGACATTATTAAGTTTGATGGTTTGATTAAAGAGGAAATCACTAGCAAAATTTGGAGATAATTTGAGGCTAATGAAAAAGAAAACACAACATACCAAAACTTATGGGATACAGCAAATGCAGTGTTGAGAAGGAAATATATAGCTCTAAATGCTTACATTAAGAAAAGAAGAAAGTCTTCAAATCGTATGAGAGACTTAATCTTAAAACTGGAAGAACTAGAAAAAGAAGAGCCAACTAAACCCAAAATAAGCAGAAGGAAGGAAATAACAAAGCTTAAATCTGAGATAAGTGAAATAATAAAAAAATGAAAATAAAAAAACAATAGAAAGAATCAACAAAACCAACTGAAAAGATCAGTAAAGTTGACAAACTTTTAGCTAAATTGTCAACAACAAAAAAGAGAGAGGATACAAATAATGAAAATTATAAATGAAAAGGGGGACATTACTAATGACCCTGCTGAAATAAAAAGGACATTAAGAGGATACTATGAACACAACTTAGCAGATAATATGATGCTTTGACCTAGATGAAATGCATAAATTCTTGGAAACAAATAAACTCACTACATTGATTTAAGTGGAAATTGAAGATCTCAACAAAGCAATTACATGTAAAGAGATTGAACCAGTAATTAAAAACCGTTCAACAAAGAATAGCCCAGAACCAGAGGGCTTCACAGGGGAATTCTACCAAACCTTCAAAGAAGACTTAACTCATCTCCTTTTATCACTGCATTATCCAATGTGGGTGATGTGCCACACTGATGAAGGATGTTGGTGTGGGATGTTGTGGGAGGTGTGGGAGGTGGGGAACATGGGAATCCCTTTAATTTCTGAGTAATAATTAGGTAATCTAAGCACCTTTAAAAAATATATATATATATATACATATAATAACATTTATGAAAGCAAGTGCACATATATGCATATGTATTTATATATCATTTTACAAATATTGGTATGTATTGCAAAAATTTTTGATTTTTACCAACAATAAAAACAAAAAAAAGAAGACTTAACTTCAATACTGCTCAACCACTTCCAAAAAAATTGAAGAGGAGTGAACATACCCAAATTTATTCTACAAGGCCAACATCACCCTCATACCAAAGCCAGATCAAGATACCACAAGAAGAGAAAATTACAGAAGAATATTTATTTATTTATTTATTTTTATTGTGGGTAAAAATCAAATTTTCACAATATATACCAATATTTGTAAAATGATATATAAATACATATGCATATATGTGCATTTGTTTACATAAATGTTATTTGTTATATATATATATATATTTTTAAAGGTGCTTAGATTACCTAAATATTACTCAGAAATTACAGGGATTCCCATGTTCCCCACCGCCCACAACTCCAACAACATCCCACACCACCATTCCTCATCCATGTGGTACAACACCCGCAATGGATATACACATCCTGGAGCGTTGCCACCGAGCATAGACCACAGTTCACATCACAGACCACACTCTCTTCCACATCCATCACCACTTCGCCACTCAGGACAACCCCCAAAGTCCCAAAAAAGCCCCAGTATTTCAACTGCCCCTCCTCTCCCTGCCCCAAAAATGTCCAGTGGCCACCAGCTCCACCTCACTGTTATAATTTCTTCCATTGCTTGAATCACAATATGTCTACAACAGAACACCAGCAAGTCCAATCTAGTCCACAGCTCCTCCCCGAATCCTGGGGGACTTGGATGGTGATGTCCACTCCACCTCCAAGTGAGAGAGGGCTTATATCCCATGGATGTAGTGGATGGGATTATCTTGTCTTCAGCTGCAGGCCCTCTCTGTTCCCTGGGATGGCCATTGCCCATCGTCGCCTCCTCGCCAGGTTACTTGGATGAGTCCATTGAGCTGTAGGGTAGGAGTTGCAGCTCCACCGAGATTCCAGGCACAGCTGGCACATAGGTGGGCCAGAGGATACAGTCTCTGGAAGTACACCTAAAAACTCCTGCATCACATATAGGTTTGAGTAGAAGGGACTGATGGACCATGTGCAAGGATGACTTATTTGAGTCC
>JAQZBX010028557.1:0-27740 GCA_029593785.1 Cabassous unicinctus
ATGGCAAGAACAGTTTTGAGAAGCGGTTTTTGAGAAGCAGTTTTGATGTTGGAGAAAAGACCCCAGAAGAAGAGAAGCGAGCTGTTCTCTGGATAGTCTACACCTGACCTTGTGGAGGAACCAGAAGAGCTAAGCCCGGAGAGAAACGCAGCCCCAGGAAGAGAGGAAACCAAGAAGCTTGAACCCTGGCAAATGTTGGCAGCTGTCTTGCTCCAACACGTGGCAATGGACTTTGGTGAGAGAAGAAGCTTAATGCTTTATGGCCTGGTATCTGTGGAATTCTACCCCAAATAAATACCCTTTATAAAGACGAACCCATTTTTGGTATTTCACATTAACACCCCTTTGGCTGACTAATACAGGTGCTATGAGTCCTGGTTGGTTGGTTGGTGTACTTTGAAATCATATCACAAAAATATGTATTTTACTGCTTACTTTATTAAATTCTATTAAATAATAGAAAGGCAGCATGAAAATTCACTTTGCTTAAAAGCCAATATGTACTGCTTTTTAAATGAATATCCAAAATGTGCACCAAGTAATAGCAGCTATTATAAAAATAACTGGCTACCCAAAAACTTCTTGTATTAAATCCTAACAATTTAAATACCTACTAAGATTCTTAATGGTTTTAATAATTGCGAGGTTTTATTGGATACATAATGCCAAAGTCTGTTCCTCCTAATGAATATTAAAGTTAATTTTAAAAGTTGGATTGAATTCATAATACACAAATATATTCCAATATTGTCTTTGACATACAGTACAGACAATATTGGCAATATTAAAATGAGTATGAAATATCACAAATCTGTAGAAATTTAGATGATAATATAATTCAACTTTTTTATAACTACTATTGAATTTTATCACTTATTTTAACACTTTCTGTAAGTTTCCTTATGCACATGGTAAAAAATAAATATTATTTCCTTCTCTGTGCAAAATAAATGTCTATTTTTTGAAATTCACTTTCTGATTCTCATTTGATTTGGTTCCAGGTTTCTGAAAAAACTCCAGGAAGTAATAAAACACAAATTTTCAGAGCAGTTTATAAACTGCTCTCTCTTTACTAACATGTTTTAAGTGAACTCCCAGTAAGCACACTTTTATCTCCCCTCTCACTGGAAGGGGATCACTTTTTCCTAGAGCTACAAAATCTTCACATAATTTTAAGTGTTTGGATAAGCAACTTCACATTTACCATGCTCTGCCAGAGATTTATTCATAGAGATTCCCTGTTCTGTTTTTTTTTTTTTTTTTTCATTTTAATATAACCAGGCCATGTGGGCCAAAGAGCAGGCAGCCGCCCGCACCTTGTCGCGGGTTTAAATGCTGTGTCTCCTGGCCACAAGCGGCAATAATGAGTGCTGTGCTGCGCTCCAGCCCTCCAAGGGGGGGGGGAAAGAGGCTGCGGGCCGCCAGGTCCGAGCATGGAGCATCAGCAGCCTTTGGCAAAGGAAGACGAAGCAGTGTCCAAAGCATCTGGCCGCTTTGTTTTACTTATTTATGATCCCCAATTTGGGCCTTGTTCCAATGATCTCAGTAGAAAGTTGACCAAACCACTCCCATCACCACCATTGATGTCCTTTTTATCAGTTGAATAGGCCTGGTCAGTTTTTTTATTTTTTGGGGGGTGGGGAGGCTTCCTTTCCTGATTGAAGTGAGATTCTGAAGGTGCTCCTTATATCTCATTTAAGAACCTTGGAGTGGGGTTACAATAGAATAAATAAAGGAGAAAACTTACATAACATTCACATTATAGGTAAAGCAATAAATATTAGAGCTTATTCAAGCTAAAATCTTTCATCAAATTAAAAGTGAATGGATGGAGCAGTTGTGGCTCAAGCAGTTGGGTGCCCATCTCCCACATGGAAGGTCCCAGTTCCATTCCTGGTGCTTCCTAAGAAAGGAAGACAAGTGGACACAACCAGCAGACAGACAAAGAAGCTGTCTTGGGGTGGGGGGGGATTGAATGGAATATCTTTAATCTGATAGAAAGAATAGACCAAAACAAAACAAAAACAACAATTCTATTACTGGAGGCTGAGTATATTACTGTAGGAGCAACTCTCATACATATAATCACTATAAACTCTAGGAAATATGAATGCCTGACTGAAGACACTATAGTGCAATGATCAAATAAATAAATCATTGAAGATGTTAATGCTTGGAGGGATGATATGTCAAGGAATGTTTTCCCAATTTTAAATCTTGCTTCCTGATAGCAGAGTTCAACCTAAACCATGTGAAGAAACCACACTTAGGGTATTAATATCATCTTCACATTATTATTTACCTATATAAGTCTTAAAATATATACAAGATCTTTCTGTTGGCAAGAAAGTCTACTTGAAATATATTCAAACTGTATACATTGATAATAATTTTAAAGCAATATGGGTATATATTATGTTATATATGTATATTTTATGTATGTATGTGTGTGTGTGTGTATATATATATATATATATAAAACACAAACCAAAAGCTTCTGTGGCTGCATTGTTACATTTTAATTTGCTTATCCTCTCAGACAGATACTATAAAATGGGTTGGCCATTAACAATGGAAATTTACTAGTTCTCAAGCTTGCAGTTTTGAGGTTGAGAAAAATGTCCAAATCAAGGCATCATCAAGAGATGCTTTCTCTCGGAAGTCTGGCTGCCAGCAACCCTGGACTCTATTATGGGCAAAACACTTGTCAGTATCTGCTCTTTTCCCCTTCCTTTCAAGGTTTGATTAATTCCCATTTCTTGATTCTGTGGTTTTTCTCCTTTAACTCCATATTCACCCTCTTTATAAAGGAGTCCATTAAAAGGATTAAGACTCACACTGGGCCATGCCCAAACTTAAGCAACCTAATCAAAATGTCTTATTTACAATAGGTTTACACATAAAGGAATGGATTAGCTTTAAAAAAATGATTTTCTGAGGTACATACAATTTGAAAATATCAAAGGCTACATTCCTATCAAAGAGTGCACACCTGAAGGCAAGATGTATGACTCAATATTAAGATTATTTTGCATCATGATAGACAAAACCATGCTAAATTTATATTCACATATTATCATGACTTAAAAATATATAATGCCTAACATGTTATATGACAAAGTATAACTGAAAATATCCAAAATTATATATGGGTATGTAAGAACAATTCAGCCAGTGTAACCATCATTAGACAGCCATCAGGAAAGTGTGTCTTGTCTAATTAGAGCTGAATTAAACTGGAAATCAATGCCAAATGGTACATAGCACTTCTAAGAAACATGTTGAGACTTTCTGCTGTCCTAACATGGTAAAAAAATGCCCCACTTATTCCATTACTGTGAAGACTGAACAGTTATTGTAGTGCTTCCTAATATATATCCACTTGTTGTTGGGTACTAGTCTAAATGGTTACACATTCCATTTAGTCTTATCCTCAAAGGCACATGAGGGTTGGCACCATTGTTAATGTGCTGAAAGGTGGAGAAACTGAGTTATCAGAGATAAAGCAATGTGATGATGATCATCCAGCTCACAGGCCGCTGTGCTGGGCTTTGGCACCAGGCTCATTTATGCTTTGGACAATTTCAGAAAGACTGTTTTGTCATCCTTAGCAATAATATGAGTTTGTTTTGACTAGTGAATTCCTGAGAGGAAAACCCTCAGGATGAGTAGGAAACCTTAGTATCCTGGGATTTGGCTGATGCCAGGCTCAGAGCCTTCTTCTCTGCTCCTTGGTCTTTAAGGTCCACAGGCATTTCTCCTTAAGAGCACTGAGACTATTAGGGGAACTGTGATTTTCTCTCTATGTAATTATTTAATCTACACAATTTTCTACAGATTTTTCTTGGGTACTGTTCCCAAACCATCTATAACCAATTATCTCTTTGAAATTACCTATGGGCACTGGCTATTATTGAAGCCAAAACCTGTGATCCCAGGGATTTTCTATGATGCCATTGGAGACCCCCATTTGGATATAAAATTTAACACGAAAGCTCTTATTAAAATAGAAAGTTTCCAGGCAGGATGTTAGTCATCTCTACCAAATATGCCTGCTTATCCTTGCCCCCAGGTAAAACATCAGTGGACCCTTACCAGGAATCTTGATGCATCTATCCTGTGTGAGTAATAAACAAAATTAACTTTTGAAACTTTTTGTTATTAACTCTTATTTCTCTCTTCCTTCCCTTCCCTCCAAGAATCCCCTGTACTTCTTTCCTGCACTTTTGTTGATCTTTTGAGAGAAACTATCAAGGGGGCTATTATAAAAAATATATATGTATAAATATAAAAGGTACTCACACAATGAGACAAACCTCTTCTTTTTCATTCAGTGAAAGTAATACAGTTCAAGAAGTTTTAGCAGAATAGATAGCTGTTCATGGAAGCAAAGAGTGAGTTGGTTGCAGCACCAGATTGAACAGGGGCAGGAGCAGCTCTGCACAATGACCAGAGCTTTAGTATGCAAAATGCTAATTTAAATTTATACTTAAAGAGATCTAATTCTGATTGATGTGTTTACCTAAAAAGAATATAAACAATGATTTATGTGTACTATTGCAAATCAATTAATTTCAATAATTATTTTCATATTATTTTCTCTTTACCCAGCAATCTACTATATGCAGTCAGTAGTACATAGTGAATAAGTAAATCCTTGTTATAAAAATAAATACTGCACATGACCCCTTATACTTCACGTGTAATTCTAGGACTTTCTCATAACATATCATGAAAACTATGTAAGGATTGTTCATACTTGAGTTACACAGCTTCCAGACAATTGCCTGCACATAATTCACCCTAAAACATCTTTAAAGATAGATATTATAAACAAGTTAAAGATTACAAGTATGTCTAAATCAATAAATAAATTAATATATTAATTACAAAAATATGTCTTTTAATTATTTAGGTCTTTGCATAAAAGGCAAAAAATCATTTGCTTCCACAATTTGATGTATATGAACACCTGTGTAATAACCCAGTTATACCAGGAGAGCTTTACTTTGTGAGTTATCCTCCTGCAACCTGTGTACATTCAAGAATAGTCTTAGTTTTACAGTCTCTTTTTACATGTACATAACATTTTATATTGTCACTCTTCTTTTAAAAGGAAATCATGTTATCAAATTTAGAGTGCTGGCTTTCCTTTACTTTTTTTGTTTGCTTCAGAAAAAACGTAAAATCAATATGAATTTGAGATGGAAGAAATGTATTGCTTAAGCTCCCTTTTTAAAAAAATGTATTACTTATTGATTTACTTTTCATTAGCATTGCTGCCATTCTGAAAATCTCTAATTACTTTTCCAAATATCAAATTCAAGAAGTAGGTATTTTTACAAATTTTATAGAAAAGGAAATTGAGAGTCAAAGATATAGATGATGATCTCATACATAGCAAATGAATGGCAGAGTCAAGATATAAAATATATCTTCTGTAGTCTGCAAAGTTTTAACTCTGCTTTGCTGACACATAATAAATTCAAGCTAGAAACCTACAACTGATTGGTGACTGTGAAATAATAAAATATGTTCACTCTCTGTTCCAACTGTGAAATCCTGTAGAATTTTTGTAATACTGTGGAAGAAGCCTGATACAGACTACAGTGAGCTAAAATTAAGCAATTATTTTTAAGATCTCAACTTCTGTATGAAGCTGGCTTAAACAGGTTAGAGCTTCTTATAAATAATGAAGTTAGCTATTTTTAATCAAAGTCATCATGCTATCAGTAATGCTATCAGTAAGTTTTCAGTAAACTTCTTGTTATAAAACAAGAATAACAACTACTTATTGAAGTAGTTTTTTGTAGGATCCTGAAATAAAGAGGAGCAGATACAGAAAGCTTTTATTCTTGAAATCAGGAAGTCAGTCTGAAAGTGACAGGTGTACTGCCTTCTTACAGTTAGCAGATCTTCTCTAGAACTAGTTACATTTGTCAGGAGAAAAAGGGAACTCAGATCAGGAATGTGAAGTCAGAATTAGAAAGCACTAGGTAAGCAGGTCTGGAAATGTTCATTCTGCAGTTTCAAGGCAAGAAGGAAAGCTGTTCTCATTTTGATGACATGATTTACTATATAATTCAAAGCTGAAGAAATTTTAGAAGAAAACATTCTGCATTTGAGCAATAAGTAAGGGTTTTGCTAAGGGCAATTGTGAAAGGGAATTTAATGAAGGAATCAGGTGTGAGTATAACAACAACTAACAACCCACATGTCAAGTAATGCCTTCTATATCAGCTTATTCAAGTTCTGAAATATGCTCAGATTTTATGGGAAAAGATAACAGTATACGACACAAAACAGAAGAATGAATACATTAAATCTAGTGAACCTGAAATGATTAATATAGAAATCCTTTTCCCCACAGGTAATATTTATCTATCAAGAGTTGCAAGTGATTTTTTTGAACAGAGAAAACTAAGCACCTAAGTAAACTCAAGAAGTACATGGAGAAGCATGAGAAATGTATGATGGCATTTAATGGAAACAAGTTAGTGGTCATGAAATGGATTATAATTGATTATAATATTTTGATATGTTCTGAATAAATAGCACCCTCAGATCTCTACTCAGATTCTACAAGGTCACTGTATTTTCATAATACTAACATTCATGGAACATTACAATTGAGAGAGGGATGCACAGAAATTACCTATATTAAAATTTTTAAATCTTCCAGGCAAACCTTTAACTTCTAGTTGATCTATCTTATAACTAGTAAGTGATAGATATATATGCAAACATATGCACAAGCTCATAAACACTTTATTTTACTGCTACCCCTATCCTGGAAAGGAGTGTAAAAGCAGGGAAACCAAAATGAGCAAGAGGAAACATTATGTTCTATTTTATTAACTAAAACAAATTAAAGAAAATAAAAGAGGATTAATGTGAGGCAATATATGAGCTTAGTTTAATTCCTTCTACATGTGGCTCTCCATGTTTCTTAGGGATTATTTGTCTGACTCTTCATGGCCAAGGGATATTTTCCCAAGATATCCAACTCCACCACAGTGACTGAATTCCTGCTTACAAGATTTTCTGATGTGTGGTAGCTCATAGTATTACATGCCATGCTATATTTACTGATGTACTTGGCAACCCTGATGGGGAATCATTGTCACAGTGATCACCTTCAATTGGAAACTTCACACTCCCATGTATTTCTTCCTTAGGAATCTGTCTGTCTTAGACTTGTGCTACATTTCTGTCACAGTCCCCAAGGCAAGTGTCAGCTTCCTGCTTGACAACACGGCAATCTCCATGCCTCGATATGCAGCTCAGATCTTCCTTATTATTGCATTTTCTTCATTAGAGTTGCTGTTCCTTACCATCATGGCCCATAACTGCTATGTGGCCATCTGCCAGCCCTTCCAACACCCTGTGATCATGAACCCTTGGATCTCTGTCCAGATGACTCTGGCCTCTGTAATCAGTAGTCTGTCCTACTCAGGATTCCATACTGGAAACACATTCCAGCTGTCCTTCTCTCAGTCCAACATGGTCCATCAGTTCTTCTGTGACATCCCCTTTCTGCTGAAGCTCTCCTGCTCTGACACCTTAAACAATGAAATTTTAATTTTTATCTCTGCAGTGGTGATGGCTGGTGGCTGCTTTGTCTTCATCACCATGTTTTATATTCACATATTTTCTACTTTGCTCAAGTTTCCAACCAGGGGTGAGTGAGGAAAGGCTTTTTCCACCTGTGTCCCTCACATCCTTATGGTGATCATCATTCTCAGCTCAGCTGCTGCTCTGTATGTGAAGCCAACCTCCAGCTCACCCACAATTCAGGACATGATCATTGCTGTGTTCTATTCAACAGTCCCTCCTTTCTTGAATCCTATAATCTATAGTCTTAGAAACAAGCAGATACAGGAGGCTGTAAAGAGATTTGTGGGGAGAAAGCTTCATTCAGGAAAAAGCTAGCATAATAATTTGAAGCTGACGTTCTCAATCATGAAAAAAAATCAATTCTCAGACCAGTGTTTTAAGTAATTCCTGTTTACCTGTGATTAATTAGTGCTCTCTTTGATTACAAAGGGGATTACTTAGGAGTGCATATTTTTTTAGATGCATTCAATATATATTTATTTTTAACTTTCAAAAATTTTTTCTAAAAGACACTTAGATTACATAAAATTTTACATTAAAAAAATAAGGGATTTCCATGTGCCCCACTCCCCACACCTCCCACTTTTCCTTACATTAAAAACTTATTTCATTAGTGCGGTATATCCATTGCAATTGATGAACACATTTTGAAGCACTGCCACTAATGATGGATTATAGTTCACATTGTAGTTTACACTCTCTTCCACTCAATTCTGTAGGTTATGACAGGATACATAATGGCCTGTATCTGTCATTGCAATATCAATCAGGACAATTCAAAGTCCTAAAAGTACCCCTATATTACACCTCTTTTTCCCTCTCCCTGCCTTTAGCACCTCCAGTGGCCATTGTCTCCACATCAGTGATATAATTTCTTCCATTGCTAGAATCACAATAAGCCTGTAGTAGAATACTAGTAAGTCCACTCTAGTCCATATTTTATTTCCCAATCCTGAAGATTCTGGGATTGTGCTGGCCACTCCACCTCTAATTGAGAGGGGGCTTTGATCCTATATGGATGATGGATGGGACTCTTGTTTGCAGTTGTAATCTCTGTCAGTTCCTTGATATGGTGTTTGTCCATATTCATCTCCTTGTTAGTTGTTCTGGATGAGTACAATGAACTGGAGAGTAGGTGTTGCAACTCCGCTGAAGCTCAGGGCCCAATTGGCACATGGACAGCTCAAAAATTCAAGTCTCAGTTGTACACCTACCAACTCCAGAACTATATCTAGGTTCAAATAGAAGGGACAGAAGAGGCATGTGTAGAGAAGTCACTCCTGAGTCCAACTGTGTCACACTTGGAAACCCAAATTCCAAAGTAGGGCCCACTGGGATGGCACAAAACTCTGGAGCAATCTGCCTTGATGGTTGGACCTGGGTGTATCCAGAGCCCTCAGAAGCCCTTCTATTTGGGGTAGTATCTACTTTGGCAGTCTATGTGATCCTGCTAAGATGTGCATAAACATTACCTTGGGATGACCTCCCAACTCACTTTGAAGTCTCTTAGCCATATAAACTCATTTGTCTTTACCTTTACCACTTTTATTCAAGGTCTTTTTCCAGTTGTATTGCTATTTGGTTTTGGGTAGTAATCCCCCAGTGCCAGGGAGGATCATCCCCAAGAGTCATGTCCCATGCTAGGGCAAAGGTAATGCATTTATATGCTGAGTTTGGCTTAGAGAGAGGCCACATTTGGTCTTGATTACATTAAGTTGCAAAGATCTAGGCACTGAACAGCACAGGAGGTTGCATTTTCCAGGCACACTCCCAAGTGTCCCCAGAGAGGTGTCTCTTGACCCTTTCAGCAAGTTTCCTACCTGTGCTTACATTTTAAAATTGGCAGTACTGTTTATACAATGTAACATTTAATGGCTGTGTAGTAAAACAAGCTAATTTTAAGAAACCAATGTTTCAGGGAAGAGGGGAGACCTACTGTGGCATCCTTTTCCAGTGAGATTTACATAAATTCTCTGCATATTGGAGAGTGTCTTGATCTAAAGAACAATGATTGCTGTGTGTGCTTTATTGCTCTCCTGTTTACATTTCATTTAAAAATACCCAGAACTTTGGTCTTGGCACTGCTTTTTCATTGTTGTGTTTCCAGCCAAAATATCATTATGTAAGAGAAGAACAAAATTTCATAGTGGCCTAATATTTTGAGAATCTTGATGCTGTAGGTTAGTGTGCAGTAGAGAGACAGGCACAGCCTGTGTTTGTCCTCAGTAAAACACAAGAGGAAACCAGGTGTTTGCTTTTATAAATAATATTTATATAATTTTATTAGAGGAGTTATGTGGTTATAAAACAATCATGCACAATGTCAAGATCATCCAGGTTCTGTGACCAATAATTCCTGCAGTGATGACAACTCTGTTTCTCAGTTATGGGTAACAGTAGGAGACATATGAAAACAGTGAAGAAGAAGGTAGTATTTCTAATGATGATAGCTGTTTTGTGATTTTTTTATTCCATTTATGTTTATTTCTCTATCCAAGTGCCCAGTGTTAAAATAAGAAAGTTGGCCAGAGCATAAAATTATGCCAGAAAGAAAGCAGCTCCTTGTTTGAGAAAATGCTTAAACTTTCCTGGTTTGTAACATTTTTTTGGCAGTTTTATCAAGAAGTAATCTATAGTAAATTCTACAAGACTTTCTACATGTTATCTCCCATGCTACAAAAAGTAGGTCTTTCCTTCCTAATCTCTATGGCTTCCTGTTTATCTTTGACCTTTTTCAAAACACTTTTTTAGGACATCTTTTAAATTTTTTTTAGTATTTAAAAAGATACTTAGATTATATAAATGTTACATAAAAATGTAGGGCATTCTCATGTGCTCCACTCCCCACCCATCCCACATTTCCCCACATTAATTACATCCTTCATTAGTGTAGTACATTTGTTACAATTAATGAATGCATATTGGAGCATTGCCACTATCTGTGGATTATAGTTTACATTATAGTTTAAACTCTGTCCCACACAATTTTGTAAATTATGACAAGATGTATAATGACCTGTATCTGCCATTGCAACATCATTCAGGACAATTCCAATGTCCCAAAAATGCCCCCATGTTACACTTATTTTTCCCTGTCCTTCTCCTCAGAACCTCCAGAGGCCACTACCTCCACATGAGTGAAAAAATTTCTTCCATTGCTAGAATAACAAACTTTAAAAAAAAAATCAATCTGAACTCTAATCTAATCAGGGCTTATCCCACTGTTGATGGAAAATCACAAAGGGACCTAATATATAGTCAGTAGCCATGTGAAAAAAACTCTGTGATGTTTTGAAATGGAATCAGTCACTGAAGAACTGTGTGACCTGTGTGACAACCAGAGGAACCTAAATACATATAGTAGGTAATCCAGAGGATACTTATCTCCAGACCTTGCTTGGCACATACATTTTCACACCTGTTGTCTTGGTTGGAGGTGTATTGGGCTTCAGTGTGAGGCTTTTAATATGCATCATTAATCTAAAATATTATCAATGAGATTGAATCATATTAGACTTGGCAAGTATGTGCAAGTCAATTCTGCTTGAATTTCAACTTCTTTCAATGTAGATTTTACATGAAATAGAGTAACCAATAGTTCTCAAGAAAAACCTCATTCTTAAGTTTCAAGAATGTTTTGAATACTATTATTGTAGGTGCATTTTTGTTCACATATGAAAATATGTTTCTAAAATAAATTATTTGACAGTTATTGATAAAATAGATTTTACCTATTTGTAAATACCCCAATTAGCTTTACCAAAATGATGGCAAATTTGTACTCCTGCCAACAGCATTCTATTCACACACCTACTTGCCTGTATATGATATGGTCATTTACTAATTCTCATTAAACTTATGGTCAAAACATCTTATTAGTGATGCAATTTGTAGCTCCATTATTCATAGTGAAGTAGAGAATTAGTTCATAACATATAGAATTGAGGTATATTTGATAATATCAGGAGATAGGAACAAATCTGTATAAGAATAAGAAAAGACAATGGAAACACAAATTCACAGGGCTAAATGAAGGTAATCAGAAATGTTAAATAAGAAGGTTAATAAAATAAACACCACAAATATATCTATGTATTTATAAATAATTTGTATTATAAATTAAATTTGAAGTAAAAAAAACATCTGAAAGGATGATAGCACAAGTCTGTGATGAAACTGAGAGCCAATGAGTATTCATTTTTGATGGATTGTACAAGGCATGGAACTGTATAACACAGTGATAGACTGTGGTTAACAGTACAAACATGAGAGCATTCTTTCCTGAACTATAACAATTTTACAATACTAGTACTTGCTCTTAATAATAAGAAAGTTTACGGAAAAATTACACCAAATGTAACCTGTGGACCATAGTTAGAAGTAATATTTTGATTATGTTCTTTCATCATCTGTAACAAATTTTCCACAGCAGGGCAAGGTGAAGGTGGAGGGGTGATGTAAGGGAGTTCTGCAAATTATGCATGATTGTTTTGTAAGGTCACAACTTCTTTAATAAAATTTTTTTTAAAAAGTCCTACAACTCCACAGCAATAAGACCAAATGCCAAATTAAAATATGGACAAAGACCTTTAGCAGACATTTCTCCAAAGAAAATATAACAATGAACAATAAACACATGAAAATATGCTTAATATAATTAGCCATTTAAGTACTACACATCACAGTGAGCTACCCCTTTACAATGACTTAGATGGATATTATTTTAAAAATGCAAAATGATAAGTTTTGATGAAGCTGTTGAGAAATTGGAATAACTTACATTGTTGATTGTAAGGCAAAGTGGTGTAACTACTGAAGAAAATAGTTTAGCATTTTCTGAACAAGCTAAACAAAGAATTACCGTATGACCTGTGACTTTTACTCCTAGTTTTAGCCCCATATTTGAAAACAAATATCATATATTCATAAATCTAAGTTTATAGAAGCATTATTTGCAACAGCCAAAAATTAAAAATAACTTGTGTCCATCAACAGAAAAATATATAAACAATAGAATATTATTCCTCAGTAAAAGGAATGAAACTTGATAAATTGTCAACATGAATGTATCTTCAAAACATTATACTAAGCAAAATAATCCAGAGGAAAAACACAATTATTGTATTATATTTATATGAAATATATAGAACAAGGTCATAAAGACAGAAAGTAGATTTGAGGTTACAAGGGGATGACAGGAGGGGGATGATGGGAATTATGGTTTATTGGGGACAGAGGTCTATTTGGAATGATGAAAAAATTTTTGTAAAATATGCTGGTGATGGTAGCACACATTGTATATATAATTAATATCTTAAATTATAACACCTAAAGTGCATAAATGGCATAAATAAGTTAAAATAATGAAATTGAGAATAAATTTCCCTTTACATTAGCATTAAAGGGAATTGATAACTCAGAAATAATCACATACATTTATGCACAATTATCCTTGACAAGGGGCCCAAGACAAATCAGTTGGTAAAATAATAGTCTTTTCAACAAACTGTGATGGAACAACTGGATATCTAAAGGCAAAATAATTTGGTCTTTGTTACCACATCACATACAAAAATTAACTAAAAATGGATTATGTCCTTATATATAAGGTATATAACTATAAAAATACTAGAAATGTTGTAAGAGCAATATCTCATGACCATATATTAAGCATAGGATTCTCAGATATAACAGTGTAAGCAGAAAAAACAAAAACAAAAATAGAAATTTTAGAGTCGAATGAAAGTAAAACTTTCATGGTCAAATGACATTACCAAGAGTGTGACAAAGCACCTTATCAACTGGTAGAACACACTGCACACCATATCTAGAATAGAGTTCAATCTAAAATATACTGGCATTGAACTTACAGATATGACATATAAAAATCTCTTATAATTCAATGATGATTTTTAAACATAACTGATATTCTGTTTCCTTCTCTATAGTTTATCTGTATTCATATTTTGTGAAAACAGTCTTATGTATACAATATCATCCGTATTTGTATTTTACATGAGGTTTCATTAAGTTACAACACCAAGTTAAAGTTTTTAGTTTTCCTTCTAGTAATACATATATCCTTAGGCTTTCCCTTTCAACCACTGTCATACCCATATAATATCTCTCTTAGTTACAAAACGCATGATATGCTCTCACCATTTCCATTCATTTCCAAAGATTTACAAATAACCTTTTAACCAATTCTGTACAGATTAAACATCAACTTTCCATTCTCTACAAGCATTCTATTTTCTGGTAACCTATATTCAAATTATTTATTCCATGAGTTTACAAAATATATTTAGTTTATAATAATGCAATCATAAAGTATTTGTCTTCTTCTGTGTGGCTTACCTCACTCAATATATTTTCCTCCAAGTTCATCAATGATGTCATATGCTTCACAATTTCATTTCTTCTTACTGTTGCATAATATTCCATCTTGTATATACACCTCAATTTGTTTATCCGTTTATCAGTTAATGGACACCTGCATTCTTTCCAACTTTTGGCTATTGTAAATAACAATGTTATGAATATCAGTGTGCAGGTATCTATTCATGTCACTGCTTCAGTTCTTCTGAATATATAACAGTAATGGTACTTCTGGGTCACAAGGCATGTCTATATTCAAATTCCTTTGGAATTGCCAAACAGTCCTCCACTGTGGCTGTACCATTCTACATTTCCACCAACAGTGAATAAACATTCCTATCTCTGCACATTCTCTCTAACATTTACAGTTTTCTGACTTTTTATTTGTGGCCAATATAATAGGTGTGAAATGATATCTCACTGTAGTTTTGATTTGCATTCCCTAATCTGTAGTGAGGTTGAACGTTTTTCATGTATTTCTTCACCATTTGTACTTCTTCCTTAGACAACCAACTTTTCAAGTCATTTGCCAATTTTTAAATTGGGTAGTTTGTCTTATTGTTGAGGAGCATGAACTCCTTATATATCATGGATACTAAACCCTTATGGAGTATGTGATTACCAACTATTTTCTCACATTGAGTCAACTCCTTTTTCATCATTTTGACAAAGTCCTTTGAGGTGCAAAAGTGTGTAATGTTCAGGAGGTTCCAATAATCTATTTTTTCTTTTGATGTTTGTGCTTTGGGTGTTAGATGTAATAAACTACCACCTACCACAAGATCTTGAAGATGTTTTCCTAAATTTTCCTCTAGGAGTTTTATTGTTGTTACTTTTATATTTAGGTAATTGATTCATCTTGGGTTAATTTTTGTATACAGTATGAGATAAGGATCCACTTTCTTGTGTATATCTCTATCCATTTCTGCCAACACCATTTGTTGAATAGACTATTCTGGCCCAGCTGGGAAGGTTTGACTGCTTTGTCAAAAATCATTTGACTGTAGAATTTGATAGAATTGACATCTTAAAGTTATTTAGTCTTCCAATCTGTGAACATGGAATGTCCTTCCAATTTATTTAAGTCTCCTTCCATTTCTTTTAGAAATGGTTTGTAGTTTTCTAATACAGGTCCTTTATGTCCTTAGTTAAGTTTATTCCTAAATATTTGACTTTTTTGGTTGCTATTATAAATGGAATTTTTTTTGTGATCCATTCTCCTTTGACTGCACATCATTAGTATATGAAATGCTGTTGAATTTTGGTTATTAATCTTGTATCCCACCCCTTTGCTGAACTCATCTATTAGTTCTAATGGCTTTGTTGTGCATTTTTCAGGGTTTCTAGTTATAGTATCATATCATCAGTGAATAGTTCAAGTTTTTTTTCTATTTGGGTGCCTTTTATAATTTTTATCTAGCCTAACAATTCTAGCTAGAATTTCTAGCACATTATTGAATAACATTAGTGGCAGTGGACATCCTTGTCTTGTTCCTGATCTTAGCAGGAAATATTTCAATCTTTCACCATTGAGTACCATGCTAGTTGTAGGTTTTTCATATATGCATTTTACCATATTGAAGAAAACCTTCTATACCTATCTTTTGGAGTTTTTTTTTTTTCAAGAAAGAGTGCTGTATTTTTGTTAAATGCATTTTCTGCTTCAATCGAGAGGATCGTGTGATTTTTCTTCTTCAATTTATCAATGTGGTTTATTACACTAATTGATTTCCTTGTGTTGACACACCTTTCCATACCTGGGATAAAACCCAGGTTTTAGTTCTTGAACATGGTGTTTAATTCTTTTAATGTTCTTTAGATTTGGTTTGCAAGTATTTTGTTGAGGATTTTTGCATCTATATTCATTAGGGATATTGTTCTGTAATTTTTTTTTGTAATATATTTATCTGGTTTTGATATTAGGGTGACAGCTTCATAGAATGACTTTTGTAACTTTCTTTCCTGTTTAATGTTTTGGAAGAGCTTGAGCAAAACTGATCTTACATTGTTTTTGAATGATTGGTAGAATTCAACTGTAAAGCCATCTAACCCTAGATTTTCAACTTTAGGAAGTTTTTGATGACCGTTAAAATCTCTTCACTTGTGATTAGTTTTTTAAGGTCTCCTATTCCTTCTAGGGTCAGTGTAGGTGTTTCTTGTCTTTTCAGAATTTGCCCATCTCATTTACATTGTCTAGTTTTTTCACATATAGATGTTCATGGTATCTCTCTTATTTCTGTGGGGTCAGTGGTAATGTGCCTCCCTCATTTCTGATTTTATTTATTTCCATCCTCTCTCTTTTTTCTTTGTCAGTCTAGCTAAGAGTTTGCAGATTTTGCTGATCTTAAAAACCAAATTTTGGTTTTGCTGATTCTCTCTCTTGATTCTTTGTTCTCAATTTCATTTATTTTTTTTCTGATCTTTGCTATTTTTTCCTTCGTCTTCATATTTGCTGAATTCACTTGCAGTTTCTTCTTTGACCCATGATTTTTTAATAGTGTGTTGTTTTATCTTCATATATTTATGAATTTTCCATTTTTCCATCTATTATTGATTTCTAGCTTCATTCTATTATGATCAGAAAAAATTTTTTTGTATAATTTCAATCTTTTTAAATTTATTGAAACTTGTCTTGTGACCCATAATATGGTCTCTCTTGGAGAAGGATCCATGAACTCTTGAAAAGAATATTCATCCTGCTGTTTTTGGATGTAATGCTCTATAGATATCTATTAGGTCTAGTTCACTTATCATATTATTATAGCTCTCAATTTCTTTATTTATTCTCTGTCCATCTGTTCTATCCAATACTGAGAGTGGTATGATGAAGTCTCCAACTATTATTGTAAACACATCTACTTCTCCCTTCAGCTTTGCCAGTGTGTTCCTCATATATTTTGGGGCACACATTTTGGGTGCATAATATTTAGTATAATCATTTTAATTATACTATTCATTTATATATAATGACCTTCTTCATCCCTTAAAACATATTTGCAATTAAAATCTATTTTGTAAGATATTTCTATCATTGCTCCAACTTTTTTGGGGGGTTACAATTTGCATAGAATATCTTTTTCCAACCTTTCACTTTTAACCTTGTTGTGTCCTTAGATATGACATGAGTCTCTCATAGGCAACATACAAATGGCTCATATTTTTTAATACGTTCTATCTCTATGTCTTTGATTGGGGAGTTCAAGCCATTAACATTCACTGTTATTACTGTAAAGTCATTACATACTTCATCCATTTTGTCCTTTGGCTTTCTGTTTACATATCATACTATTGTCTGTCTTTTTACCCTTTAATTTACCCTTCCTAATAATTTTCATTTCTGCACTCTTCTCCAATTCTCTTACCCTTGTTTTGTCTTTATAGACTGTATCATTCCATTTAATATCTCTTGTAAATCTGGGCTTTTGACAACCTACTCTCTTAGGTTTTATTTTTCTGTGGGTGGGGGCTCACAGAGAAAACAACATGGCAGAGGAGAAAGTTAAAGTTTTGATCTTGGAGTCTAGGAAGCAAGCATACAGAGAAGCAGATACATGAAGAAAGAGAGACAGCTCCATTAGACAGGGCAGAGGACCTGGGAAGAGAGACAAGCTATTTGTTTGACAGTTTACACCTAGCCTTGTGGAGGGAACTGAGCAGCTGAGGCCAGGTTGAAACAAGCCCCAGGAGAGAGACAAGAATTGTACCAGCCTGCAGCTGAGATTGGAAGAAATTCAGACCATGGAGCCTTGGGAGGAGGAGGAAGACTGAATCCTTGCTGACATCACCCACCATCTTGATTCAACACATGGCAACAGACTATGGGTGAGAAAATATTTCTTATTGCAACTTGAGTTGGACTCTTTTGGGCTTTGTGACTGTAAGCTTCTACCCCAAATGAATACCCTTTATTAAACACAACAGATTTCTGGTGTTTTATGTCAGCACCCCTTTGGCTGACTATACACCCTCACTTTTGAAGTATAGCTTTGTTGGATACAGAATATGTGGCTGGCAAGTTTTTCTCTTTCAATACCTTAATTACATCATCCCATTTTCTTCTCTCCTCAATGGTTTCTGATGAGGGGTCGGCAAATAATGTTGTCAAGGTTCCCTTGTATATGATGGTTTGTTTTCTCTTGCTGCTTTCATACTCCTCTATTTATCTCTGATATTTGTCATTCTGAATAGTTAGTGTCTCAGTGTAGGTCTATTCAGATTTATTCTCTGTGGTGTGTTGTTCTTCTTGGATATTGGTATTTCTGTCTTTAATAAGTATTGGTAAGTTTTCAGTCATTATTTCTTCTAATATTCATTCTGCCCTCTTTCCATTCTCTTCCTTTCTGGACACTAATAACATGCATGTTTGTGAATTTTGCATTGTCATTCAATTCTGAGACCCTGTTCTATTTTTTCCATTCTCTTCTCTTTCTGTTCTCCTGTATTTTCCAGTTTAGATGTTCTGTCATTGAATCACTAATTGTATCTTTGAGCACTTCAAATTTGCTCCTATATGCCTCTAATATATTTTTAGTCTCATCCAACGGGACTTTCACTCCCATAAAGTTTATTACTTTCTTTTTCAGGCTTTCAAATTGTTCTTTATGCGCACCCAGCATCTTGTTAATATCCTTTATATCTTTAATCATATTTTCTTTTAATTATTTGAATTAATTTAAGAAATTTGTCTTACTATCATTGATTAATTGTCCTAAATTCGGTTTGTCTTTAGGATATTTGGTTTTTGTTTGTTTGTTTGGATGAGCCATCTCTTCCTATGTCTTAATATGGCTTATAATTTTTCACTGATGTCTAGGCATCTGAACATAATGGTGGCGAATTCCTATCTCTTGCATTTTTTCCCCTATGGCTCTTCTTTAATATTTGTTTCAACATATTCTAAGTCTTTAAAATTGCTCAGCTTAAGTTATCAAAATTGTATCAGAGACTTACTAACGTGGATCACAAGAAGGTATCACTTCATACCTGCTATAATAGTTTTAATAAAAAGAATATCAAGTGTCAGTGAGAATGTGGATAAATTAGATCCTCATTCAGAGATGATAGGGATGTAACATGACAGAGAAACTTTTCAAAATAGTTTTGCATTAACTCAATATGTTAAACATAGAGTTATGATATGATCCAGTTATTCATTTCTGGGTACATACCAAGAACAATAAAGACATAAGTCCACCCAATAAAAGATACAGGAATATTTAAAGTAATTTTCTTAATAAACAAAAAAAGGGAAAATCTCCTATGTCCATTGACTTATGAATGATGAATACACTTTGAGATAGATAGCTATACAATGTAATATAATTTGGCAATAAAAAGAAATAAAATACCAACACATACTTCAGCATGTTTAACTTTGAAAACATTATGCTAAGTGAGAGAAACCAGTCTCAAAATATTGCAGCATTCAATTTTCTTGAAATATCCAGAATAGGCAAGTGATAGAAATTAGATTACTGGTGGTTAAGGACTGTGGTGAAGGTGTTTCAGTTGGGGGAGGTGGGGAGTGACTGCCAACAGTCTTGAGTTTCCTTTTGGAATGAGGAGAAAGTTCTAAACTTAGATACTGATGATGGTTGCAGAAATCTCTGGATAAATAAACATTGTTATGCAGTACATTTTAAATGGATGGATTCTTTGGTATGGGAATGATATCTTAACAAAGATGATAAGAAAATGATAACACTTTGCTGTGACCTAAAACTTCTTTGAAAACAAAATGAAAAATATTGAGACACTGGGGAATGAGAGGGTGAAGGTGCCATGGTACAGACTGGACATGAGATATTGCAGTGATGAAAGGCAAAAGGTCAAAAAAAATTTTAATATATTTTTCATTTTTTTAATATCTCAATCTTTTCATTTTATTGTATTTTAGCTTAAAAATAATTTTTATATACTTTACCTCTTGCATTTAAACTTATCATTATTATTTCATTTTCCTATTAATTGTACTCAGCTAGTGTAATGGCTTCATCTTTGAAGAAGCTTTGGATCACAAAAGGGTTACAACTGGGGTGGGGGAGGATTGTTGGTGTGGGGTGTCAGGGATGTTGGATGCATGGGAGGAAATTCACCTGAGCATAAATATAAGATATAAAAAAATGTTCATATGTTCATGGGGCATTGTCACAGTGGGTGGAGATTCACTCAATAAATGTGAGAATAATGAATTCCCATCCTGGAGAGCTCTTCCACATTCTGTAAGGGAGCAGCAACAGTCCCCCCCAAGTGCAGGGGCAGTGACTGGCAAAGGAGGATGATCCAAAGGCCCTTGATATTGATGACTAGCCTTATGAGTCTTTGCTCTTGAAATGGAAACTTAGCCTATTGTTATGGGGTGCCTAAAAGTTGCCTCCTGAGAGCCTCCTTGTTGCTCAAATCTGGCCTCTCTCTAAGCCAAACTAAGCATATGAGTACATTACCTTCCTGCCAGTGTGAGACATGACTCCTGGGGATGAGCCTCCCTGGCACGGAGGGATTGCTACCAAGCACCAAATATTAATGTGACTGGAAAAAGATCTTGACTAAAAGGTAGAAACTCTAAAGACAAATGAGTTAATTTGGCTGAGAGACTTCAAAATGAGTCAGGAGGTCATCCCAGAGGTAATGCTTATGTACATCTCAGTAGGATCTCATAAAATTCCAAAGTGTATATCACCCCAAATAATGGGGCTTCTGGGAACTCTGGAGACACCCAGGTCAAGTGTCAGGGCAGATAGCTCTGGAGTTTGGTGCCTTGCCAGTTGGCCCTACTTTGGATTTTGTGTTCCTGAGAGTGACAGAGTTGGACTCAACTGTCTTCCCTACACATGGTTCATCTGTCCCTTCTATTAAAACATATGCTTGTTGCTGGAGTTTGTAGGTGTACATCCAGAGACTTGAGTCTTTGGCCTGTCAATGTACCAGCTGGGCCTTGAACCTCAGTAGAACAGCAACTCCTACACTACAGCTCATTGGACTCACCCAGGACAACTGGCAGGGAGATGATGATGGACAACAGCGATTCCAGAGTATGGAGAGAGTCTGCAGCTGCAGGCTGGATAATCTCATCCATCTTTCCCATGGGATATAAGACCCCTCTCAATTCGAGGTGGAGTGGACATTACCATCCCAGATTCCTCAGGGTGGGAGGAAGAGCTATGGGCTAGAGTGGACTTATTGGTATTCTACTATAGACATATTGTGATTCAAGCAATGGAAGAAATTACAACATTGATATGGAGCCAGTGGCCACTGGAAGTTCTGGGGGCAGGGAGTGGGAAAAGCAATTGTAATACAGGGGCTTTTTCAGGACTTTGGAATGGTCTTGAGTGACATGGCAATGTCAGCTATAGGCCATTTTATATCATCATATAACATGCAGAACTGTGTGGGAGAGAGTGTGTCCTATAATGTGAACTATGGTCTATGCTTAATGGCAAAGCCCCAGGATGTGTTTATCATTTGCAATTAATGTGCCACACTATTGAAGGATTTTTATGTGGGAGGTTGTGGGAGGTATGGGAGGGTGGAGTGTATGGGAGTCCCTATATTTTTTGTGTAACATTTATGTTATCTAAGTATCTTTTTAAAAAATATATTAAAAAAATAAAAGAAAATGGTAACAGGAAAAAATTGAAGGGCATAGGAAACATATACAGAATAAAACTAGGAAGAATATTTGAAACTGCTGCAAATGGTCATTTTTCCATGTTCTTTATAACACTTTCCCCAACTCTTCCATTTGTCCATACATAAACAGGCATCATTTGTTGGGGGAAAACTTTATTTGTAGAACAAGGCATGCCCTCATAATGAAGGTGTCTTAATATTTAATGGTATTTACTGTGTAGGCTTATTACAGCTTTCTCTTAATGTTTTCATGCTGCATAGATTAATAGGAGGTGCTTCAGAGGATTTTCCTAAGATATGCATACACCTAACTCCATTGCCTACCAATACTTCCATTTTCACTTTATCATTGGAATCAATAATTAAAAGCAGAATATGTTAAATCTTTATTTTGGTTCAGTAGTATGGTTCTCAGGCTGACAAAAAGGCAATCATAATTTATACTTCAATTGTACTATATGTTATCTGTTTGTGGTAGAATTTGTATATGTATGAAAGCTGTAGTAAAGCAGCTTTCATACATATACAAAAACTACATTTCTGAATTTGCCAAAATGAATAGCATAATCAAGTTTACCTACATAAACTTGAATTAATGTAATTATGCACCATGATTACAGATAAACAGATATATACTTTAAGTCACATATGTAGATTTCTCATTGATTTGTGTGAACAGCAAACATTGGAAAGTATAGAAAATAAGGCAAAATATAACTTTAAGATAAGTAATATGATTGAAAATTTTGAGGAAATATTAAGAGGAAAAAAAGACTAACAAAAATATTGAGGAAAACATTAATTGTTTTTAAATATAATGTAAAAATCAACAATTTCACATTTATAAAATCACCAGATTCCTATATACTTCAACTTAGCATCAACTTAATTTGAACTTTTTAAAGAAAAAAAAAAAGATAAATCCTATAAATGAAGTCATGATATTGCATAGGAAACATCATGATTTCCAACTAAAAAGTAACCCAATACCTATAATAATAATGAAATTAAATTGAGGTCTTGATATGCCTGGTTGCCACATATAAATTTTGAAAAGCTTGTGCCATTTATCTTATTAGTATAATAAGAGTGTACTAAGTCTTTTATTATCCACTGTTGCCACACAATTTTAAGCATTATATCTTGCTGGGATAACTGAAATATCCTTCTAAATATGCTCTTAATATATATTGTATTACTCTCCAATCAATATTTTTAAAAGTTTTGTGAGTTGATGTTTTATAGTGAAATAATAAATAATCTCTAAAAAAAAACATGTGAGATTATTATTTTGTGCATTGAAGAGCAGGCAATGCTGGACTGTGATCACTGAAAAGAACAAATAAGCTCAGCCATTATTATCACTTGTGTCTGCAAAAGTTTTCTGGACTTCAGCACAGAAAACAGGAGCAAAAAATGGTCCAGGAGATTGAGTGAGACTGCACATGAACACCGAAATTCTCTACAAAACAGACAAATAACAATTGCTTTGGAAGGGAAAACCAATTTGGAGAATCTCAGTTTGTGCTCAAAGATTTAAAAGAAAAGAAAAAAATAAAAAAAGGTTTAACTCTAAGAAATTGCAATAGAGAAATTAAAAATAATTTTATATTTGATAATTCAATTTGAAAAGTAAAAAATCCCTTTGACCTTTAAGACAGAGTAATATAATTATACAACTGAAGACAAAGAGAGAAAAAAAGGGGAAAAATAAGAAAATTAGATGAGTCTCAATAAACTGTAAATCAATATCATTTTGCAAATTATATAAACTTTCAAACCTAGAAATGACATTAGTTGTCAATTTTTTAGAAGAAATAATGGCATAAAATTTCCAAATTTTGTGAAAATATTAATTCAATACAGGAAGTTTCAAGTATCCCAAACACTATAAGCACTAAGAAAACCAGACAAAGGCAAATCATAAAAAATGATTATATAAATACAGCATTCAGAGAAATAGTGCTTTAAAAACAGGGTCACAAAGACTAAAAATTTAACTCAGTTCTTATGAGAAACAATGACCAAAAGAAGACAATGGAAAGAAAAGTTTAAAGTACCTCAAAGAAAAACTGTTAACCTAAATTATTTATGGAGCACAAAAAATCCTTAATATCAGAGGTGAATTAAACATTTTATTCAGACTTAAAAAACTAAGAAAATCTGTGTCTTGCTGACCCTCACTAAAAGAAATGTTGAAGCTCTTAAGACAGAATGAAAATGATACAAAATGCAATGTCAGATCTATTAAATCATGAATAAATGGAAATGGTAATTATTTGGAAACATATTAAGGATTTTTCTATTTCCTTTTTCATTCTTTTGAAACATTTAATTTAAGGAAAAATTAATATCATAGTGTTGGATTTATAGAAAAAAATGTAAAAATACATGACAACAATATCAACATGACATGGAATGAAAATATAATGTAATATTTTCCTTAAAATATAAAGTGGTATACTATTACCTGAGTGTAGACAGTGAAAAGTAAGATAAGCATGTTGTATAACAGAACAAGCATTTCAAATGAAATAAATAGTTATAGATAAAAAGCCAGTTGTGGAAAAAATGAGATATTAAAATTTTTCAATT
Source organism: Cabassous unicinctus (assembly GCA_029593785.1). Classification (NCBI taxonomy): domain Eukaryota; kingdom Metazoa; phylum Chordata; class Mammalia; order Cingulata; family Chlamyphoridae; genus Cabassous; species Cabassous unicinctus. The sequence goes on from JAQZBX010028557.1 coordinate 24,223, forward strand.
AAGGGAGCAACAATACCATGAATGTATTATCACTGACAAACACTTCTGGTCTATTGTCTAATAGTTTGCTTACTCATTTGTGTAGGAATGATAGAAATTTCATTAGTAATCTAATTATTTTATGAAGCATGTTCACATATCTCACTGGATTTAGGTAATCTATTAAAAAAAAAAAAGAAACTATATACCCTAGGAATGAAAGTCTATGTAACCTTAATTATTATTAGTTTATCTTTTCAGAATATATGCCCTAGCCCTGGAATATAAAGCATGGACTGTGTTTAGATTCAGAAGAGAGTAAGTGGAATAATATTCACTGTTTATCAGGCTTCTGGTTAGTTATAGAATAGGGATTACTGTATTAGTCAATGTTTGTTGGATTTATTTGAATGACACATTTTCAAGGCATTCAATGAGCACTTATTTTTCAATGGTAGGTTTGTGTGTCAGTCCAGCTCTGTTTCAGATTGAGTTGTGTTTGCATATGCTCCTCTTGTCTCATATGGGATGATGATTGGAAGGGCAGAAGGTACCTGGAGTATATTTCCTCCCATAAAGTAGCTTCTGAAGAGGAGCATATTTTCTTCCATGTTTGGAAGCTACCTAAGAGGCAAATGAAAAACACACACCTCTGGTCTCCCACCTCCACCTGATTTTGACAGTCTGAAAAACAAGTTCAGAAAGAATTTTATATATGGTTAACGAAGAAATCCTGATAAACTGGTTTTAGCCTGAGTTTTGACTTTTAGTTATGACTCCTGTCTCTCTTGCCCATGGTTTCTGGTGGAAACAACTGAAATGTCCATTGACAAATGATTTCAAAATAAAATGTGGTACATAAACAAAACAGAATATTATTCTGCCACAAGAAAGAATGAAATTCTGCGACATGTTGCAACATGGAAGTAAATTGAAAACATTCTAATGAAATAAGTGGCACACAATCAGAGCAAATATTGTGTGATTTCACTTGGATGTCTAGAAAAAGCAAAATCTCAGAAACAGAAATTTAATTACATGCCACCAAGACAAAGGAGGGGTTGGGGAAAAAGGTGAAAGTATGGAGAGAAAAATAGCAAAGAATATCTTTTGCTGAGTGATTTAAAGTTACTCCAGACGTCTTTTCTCACAAAGCAAGGGTAAATTTTATTTAGATCATTTATAAAATTGTTGACTTCAATAAAGAATATATATCACCTTTTAAAAATACAATAACAAGTATTTTAAAAGCATTACTGAAAAATCCACAGTTATAAACCAGCAGTTGAGTAGGCACGTGATAGGAGCTCCATGTTCCTTAGGATTCTATTTACAGATGAAGTCAAGGAATACATACAGTGGTTTGAAAGTGTGCTTAACTTATTTTTTTAATTGAAGAAGGTATGGGTTTACAGAAATATCATGCATAAAATACAGGATTCCCATACATTAACCTATTATTTCTACCTTGCATTAGTGTGGTTCATTTGTTACAATTGATAAAAGCACATTTTTATAATTGTACTATTAACTATACTCCATGGCTTAAATTAGTGTTCAATGTTTATATTGTGTACTTTGGCTTTTTCTTTCAGAGTAAAAAAGAATAAAAAGGAAAGGAAGACAGAACTATTAAGAGAAACAGACAGATATTCTTTTTGAAAGGAAAGTTTGGGCCCTTAAAAGACAGATGGGATGATGCAAAGTGGAAAATGAAATCTCCATGAACATGATAGGCATATATACAAGTTAAAAGGGGAGATAATTCTAAAACTTCTTAAAGACTTATGGGAAAAGTGAGAGGTGAAAACTCACTAGAGTTGATGTGTTGATTAGGTCAGAATATCTAAAGTGAAGAGACAGTATTGCAAAGTATCAACTGTCTTACCTTCCCAGTGTGTAGAAGTTTGCAGGAGGGAATTGAGAAGCATTTTCTAAGTACAACCTGATGGGAGTCTCTCTAGAGACTGCAAATGGAAAGGTGACTGACTGTTTACAGAAAAACAGGCAATTTTGATTCAGGTTAAAATGTTCAATGAACAACTGAAATAATTTCTCACAAATTTCCCAAACCAGGAACAAGCAAGAAAAATCAATGGCCTTCTCTAGAGATTATTGATGTTATATACCAGTCATTATTTTTCACCAGACATAGCAAAAAATTTTCATACTCAAACATTAGTTGGGAAAATTCTGCAAACTATATTTAGGTTCCCAGGTCATGACCTCTAGAAACACATCATCATGGTAAAGCAATAATGTCAAAGAATTTCTCCATTTACTTTCCTTCCTTCTGGCACAACCTTTGGTAACTTTATCATTATTATATATAAAACATATAAATTTCTTTTTGTCCAAATTTAGTTACGTGTTCTACACTTGGCATGTAGGAGACAATGCTGTGATTATTTGTGTGACTGGAAATTTCTGTGACTGAGATATTTAGCAATACACATATTTGTGAATTCCTGAAAGAACTGTTCCTATTCCACATGAGAAGCCTTTCAGGCAGTAGAAACTGAGAGAATCCAACAATTTCAAAAGCACAACTAGAATCTGTTACATTAACCAAGATAAGAATTAGATTTCTTTGATCATTACCTGAAGGAGGATTTCATCCCTGTTCTTAATTTCCTTTCTGAGTAAATAAGGAAAATTAATAATGAATCATGTCTCTTCTGTGAGTTTCATTGTGATTTTTTCAAGTCATGTAATCTCATAAAAGTACAGTATTGTTCATCTGGTTTATGCTGCTGGACAACTTTAAGGAATTCGATGCAATATTGAGTGAACTTTCACCTTTTCATGCACTGAGGCATTGAAGCTAATATAAGTGGGAAAATCTGTTCCATTTTGAGTTTGCTCTGATTAAAATTGACAAGAGTAGTTTGTTCTCCTAGAATGACACTCAGAAGTGCAGTAGCAAAAGAGAGGAGCAGCCACCAGATGGGAGTGGGAAAGGGGCATTCATCCTGTTTCTTCTGTTTCAATGGGGAGGAATTACCTCTTAATAATAACTTTGGCAATTTACTTCATGCCATATTAATTCTCTATTAAAAAGAAGAGCACAATACCTTATAAGTGGTTTATTTTTATACATCTAAAGTAAAAGAGAAGCTGTGTGGAATAAAGGAGTGGTATGGCTTGCTTTGCAGGCGCTCAAAAGATATATTGACATCTTAAACCCAGCGCATGTAAGGTGAGACCTTATTTGGACACAATGTCTTTGCAGATGTAATCAAGTTAGGATAATATTATGATGGATTAGGGTGAGACTTCACACAACAGCCCCTTGCTTGGGTTTTTCTTTGTCTGGAAGGTTTTAATACTCATTGAATCTATTTAATTGTTACTTTTATGTTGAAATCTATTTCTTTTTGAGTCAGTGAAGATAGTTTGGTGTTCATGCAAATTGTCCATTTCACCTCGGTTATCTAACATTTTTGGGCATGCAACTCTTCATAGTATCATTTCATGAAAATTTTTATTTCTTTGGAGTCAACACTGCTGCCCCTTCATTTCACATTTTAGTTATTTGT
>JAQZBX010028558.1:0-27763 GCA_029593785.1 Cabassous unicinctus
GGGGCTGTTTCAGCCTGTCCTAGTGTTTTTAACTTTAGCCATTCTAATGGTTGTGCTGTGCTATATCATTGTGGTTTTAATTTGCATTTCCTTGAACAATGATGCTGGGTTTATTTTCTCATGCTTATTGGCCATTAGTATGTCTTCCTTTGTGAAGGTTCTGTTTGAGTTTTCTATCCTATTTTTCAAATTATTTTGGTTTCTCTCTTGGTGTGATAGGTAGAATTAGAGATGGCCCCCAGAACTTTGCCCCATGGTATTACTCCTCTACTGATTTTCAAAATATTGACGTTGTTTCCAACAACTATGCTAAATTTACTTAATAGTTTTAGAAGGCTTTTTTTTTTTTTGCAGATTCCTTTAGATTTTCTACATATATAAACATGCCATCTGTTAATAAAGACAGCTTTATTTCTTCCTTGCCAATTTTTATGCCTTTTTTTTCTTACCTTATTTCAATGGCAAGGACCTCCATTACAATGTAGAATAAAAGTGAAGGGAAAAAATATTTCTGCCTTGTCTAATCTTAGGGGGAAAGTTTTCAGTCTTTGCTCATTATATATGCTGTTGGCTGCAGATTTTTCACAGAGCCCTTTATTTGATTGAAGAAAAAAAATTTTTAAACTATAGTTTAGTGTGTTATGAGGTTATGGAGTTTTTTATTTATCTTAAGCGGGTGTTGAATTTTACATCTATTGAGAAGATCTCAAGACTAAACACTGATTTTCAAATATTAAAACAACTTTTCACTTGGTCATGATATATTGTCCTTTATTTTTAATTATTTATATTACTGGATTTAATTAACTAATATTTTGTTAAGGATTTTCATGAAACATATTGGTCTGTAATCTTCCTTTCCTATAACATCTCTCTCTGGTTTTGGTATGATAGTTATGCAGAAATATAAAGTAAGTTGGCAAATGTTTCCTCCTTCTTTATTTTTTGGAGTTTGTTTAATATTGATATTATTTCTTCCTTAAATGTTTTATAGAATTCAATACTGAAGATCAATGTGCCCAGAGCTTTCTTTGTGTCAAGGCTTTTAATTAAAATCTCAATTTTAACTTTTACAGATATAGGACTATTCTGATTTTTAAATTCCTTTTTGTGTCCATTTTGGCAAGTTGTGCTTTTTGAGGAATCTTCCGTTTCATTTAAGTTATATTTATTGGCAAATGTTCTTTGTATTGCCTAAATTTCTACTTAAATGCCTGAAGGAAATGCAGTGATTCCCCCTTTTCATTCTTAGTTTAGTATTTGGGATTTTCACTCTTTTTGTTCTTAATCAATCTTACTATTTTATTAATCATTTTAAAGAACCAGGTTTTGACTTTGTTGATTTTCTATATTGTTTGTCTACTTTCTATTACATTTAATTTCTACTCTTATTCTGATTGCCATTTTCCTACTTACTTAGGGTTAATTTGTTCTCTCTTCTCTGCCTTCTTAAGATGGAAGCATAGATCATTGCTTTTTATTACCTACTCCACATATTTGCTAACAACACCTCTAAAATATCTGGTGTAGAATTGGCACACACCAACAATACTGCTTTTCTCTTTCAGGGTTTTCCTGGATATTTATGCTTGTTCAGTCTTCTGAATAAATGTTATAATTTACATGTTGAATCCCCAGGGTAGGGAGACTGATGGTATTTTTATTGGTATCATATTAAATTTATAAATTGAGGATAATTTATATCTTTATGATGTTGAGTCTTCCTGTCAAAAAACAGTATGTCTTTCCTTTGGTTCAAGAGTACTTTTGTTGCTGTTGTTTTTCAGGAGATTTTGTACATTGCTTGTAAAGGTTATGCCTAGGATATTTAATTATCATTCTAATTATTATTATTTAGTTGTTGTAAATGCATATTACTTTACTCTTGTAAACCTACTATATTATGTATCTCATTATTGTTTGTCTAAATAAAAGTGGCTGGTTTTTGTATGTTAATTTCATATTCTGCTACATTGCTCAATTCTCTTTTTACACCGTTCATTTTGGATTTTCTGGGTATATAATCTTATAATCTGTGAATATAGTTTTACTTCTTACTTTCATTTCTTATGCCTCTAGTTGCTTTCTCTTGTCTACCCACATTATCTAATGCTTCCCAAACAACACTAAATAGAGTGGATAGTAAACATACTTGTCTTGTGCCTGTCTTTATTAATTTCTACTTTATTGGACCCAACATGAATTGTTGTTGAATTTTGTCACCCTGCTGTTCTTAGATCTATGAATATTATACATGAGTTTTCTCCTTAGTCCTGTTAATATAATGTATTATATTTATGGATTACCTAATATTGAAACATTCCTGCATTTTTGGAATCAACCAAGGAGAGGAGAATGATTTTATTATGATTACATTGCCATTGTTGAATGTGTTCTTGGATTATATTTGCTGATATATTTTATTTAATATATCAATCTGTTTATACTTTCATCAGTATATAGCTCATTTTAAAAATAATTTTTATTTTAAAGGAGCTTTATATTACATAAATGTTACATCAAAAATATAGGGGATTCCCATATACCCCACAACTCACCCTACCACACTTTCCCCCATTAACAACATCTTTCATTAGTGTGGTACATTTCTTCCAATTGTTGAGCACATATTGAAGCACTGCTACTAACCATGGTCTATATTTTACACTAAAGTTTACACTTTGTATTGCACAATTTTATAGTTTTTGACAAAATGTATAATGGCTGGTATCCATCATTGTAATATCATGCAGAAGAAACCCAGTGTCCCCAAAATGCCTCATGTTACACCTATTCTTCCCTCTCATTCCCCTCAGAACCTCTGGTGATCACTGTCTTTATATCAATATCACAAGTTCTTTCATTACTAGAATAGTAATAGGTCTACTTTAGTCCATAGTTTCATTCCCCCTTATGTTTGTTCGTTCTTCTATCTTGAGGATTTGGGGATGGTGATGCCCAACTCTGCTTCCAATTGAGAGGGGAATATATAGCTCATTTTTATAAATTAGTTTTCCTAGAAATTTATTCATTTCACCTGGTTTTCAAATTTATTTGCATAATTGTACAAAACAGTCTTTTATGCATTTAAAAAAATTCTTTTGCTTGCATGGCTCCTTTCCTCTTGTCACTTCTTGTCTATTTGTACTTTAAAAATTATTTATGGGGAGCAATAATTTAGGGGGAGTAGATGTGGCTTAAACAGTTGAGAGCCTGCTTCCCACATGGGAGGTCCTGGTGCCTCCTAAAAACAAGCAATAAGCAAGCAGACGAGAGAACCAACTCAGGGGAGCCTATGTGGCTCAGTGGTTGAGTGCTGGCTTCCCACATACAAGATCCCGGGTTCAATCTCTGGCCCCTGTACCTCAAAAAGAAAAAGAAAAAAGTTTAACTACTGTTTTCTCTATCTTGTTAATTTTTAAAATGAAGACATATGTGGTTTATTAGTTCTATTGTTTACTTTTATCTCATTGATTTCTATTTTTATCTTTATTAATTCTTTCTTCAAGCTTTCTTTTAGTTTACTTTGCTATTCATTTTCTATCTTCTTCAGTTGGATATTTAATATTTTTTCTTTTTCTTTATATAGGTATAAATCTTTGCTTTAGCTATATCCCATAGATTGAGGTGCTATGTTTTATTATCATTATTTTCAAGAAATTTTGCAATTTTGCTTTGTTTAGGTATATTTTGCCCTTTGGCCAAAGAGTATTTTAATAACAAATCTGACTTTATTTCTCCTCTCCTTAAAATGCTTTCAATGGATTTTTTAAAAATTATTTTATTTTTTAATATAAATCTTTTAATAGAAAACTAAGTTCTCAGAAAAATCATGTGGAACATACAGAGTTATGATATACTCCGTCTCCATCCCATTGTTAACACCCTGCATTAGTGTGGTAATTTGGTTACACGGGATGAAAGAATATTCTCGTAATTGTAATATTAACTATACTCCATAGTTTACATTAGGGTTCACAGTGTTGTAGAGTCCTATGATTTTTTTTTTCATTCTAGTAATATATATACAACCTAAAATTTCCCCTTTATAACCACATTTAAATAAATACTTCAGTGGTATTAATTACATTCACAAATGTTGTGCTACCTTCATCATCATCCATTACCAAAATGTTTCCATCACCCCAAATAGAAACTCGGTACCAATTAAGCATGAACTCCCCATTCCCTGCCCCTACTCTAGCTCCTGGTAATCTGTATTCTAGTTTCTGACTATGAATTTGAATATGCTAATTATTTCATATCAGTGAGATCTTACAATATTTTTCCTTTCTGTCTGGCTTATTTCAATCAACATAATGTCTTCAAGGTTCATCCATGTGTCAAATATATCAGTATTTTATTCCTTTTTAGTACTGAATAGTATTCTATTGCATGTGTGTGTGTGTATGTGTGTATAATACCACATTTTGTTTATCCATTCATCTGTTGGTGGACAGTGGGCTGCTTCCATCTTTTGGCAATTGTGAATAATGCTAACATGAACATCAATGTGCAAATATCTGTTAGAGTTCTGCTTTTGGAATATATACCTAGAACTGGGGTTGCCAGGTCATATGGTAATTCTGTACTTAACTTTCTGAGGAACTGCCAAACTGTCTTCCACAGCAGCTGTACCACTTCACATTCCCATTAACAATGAACAAGGGTTCCTATTTCTCTACATTCTCTCCAACACCTGTTTTTTTTTTTAATAGTAGCCATTCTAGTGGGTGTGAAATGGTATCTCATTGTGATTTTGATGTGCATTTCCCTAACGGTTAATGACTTTGGGCGTCTTTTCATGTGCTTTTTGACCATTTGAATATCTTCTTTGGAGAGATGCCCATTAAAGTCTTTTGCCTATTTTTCACTTGGGTTGTTTACCTTTTTGTTGTTGAGTTGTAGGATTTCTTTATATATTCTGGTTATTAAACTCTTATCAGATATGTTCTCAAAAATTTCTCCCATTTTGTAGGTTGTCTTTTTACTTTCATCATGAATTCCTTTGATGCACAAAATTTTTACAGTTCCATTTATTTATGTTTTTTGTTGTGGTTTGTGCTTTGGGTGTAAAATCTAAGAAATCATTGCCTAACACAACATCCTGAAAATGCTTCCCTATGTTTTCCTGTAGCAGTTTTATAATTTGGGTTCTTCTATTTAGGTCTTTGATGCATTAAAAAAATTTTTTTTGTATATGGTATAAGGTAGGAATTCACCTTCATTTTTTTTTTTGCATATGGATATTCAGTTTTTCTAGAATCATTTGTTGAAAAGACTATTCTTTCCCAATCAAGTGGACTTGGTGCCCTTCTTGAACAACAGTTGGCTAGATGTGAGGGTTTATGTCTGAACTATCAATTCATTTCCATTGGTTTCTCTATCTGTCCTTATGCAAGTTTTGATTACTGTAGCTTTGTAATAAGTTTTAAAATCTGGAATTGTGATTCCATCAATTTTTTCTTTTTCAAGATGATTTTGGCTATTTGGAGCCCTTTACCCGTCCAAAAAATTTGATGATTGGCTTTTCCATATTTGCAAAAAAGTTGTTGGAAATTTGATTGGGATTGTGTTGAATCTGTAAATTGCTTTGGGTAGAATTGATATCTTAACAATATTTAGTCTTCCAATCCATAAACACAGAGTACCCTTCCATTTATTTAGGTCTTCTTTAATTTCTCTTAGCAATGTTTTATATTTTTCTGTGTACAAATCCTTTACATCCATGGTTAAATTTATTTCTGGTATTTGATTCTTTTAGTTGCTATTATAAGTAGATTTTTTTCTTGATTTCTTCTTCAGAATGTTCATTACTTAGTATATAGAAACACTTTGGTTTTAACTCTGCCACTTTGCTGAATTTGTTTTTTAGATCCAGTAGCTTTGTTGTCAATTTTTCAGGATTTTCTACACATAGGATAATGTCATCTGCAAATAGGGTAAGTGTTACTTCTTTCTTTCCGGTTTGGATACCTTTATTTCTTTTTCTTGCTAATTGCTCTGGCTAGCACTTACAGTACAATGTTGAAGAACAGTAACGATAGTGGGCATCTTTGTCTTATTCCTGATTTTAGAAAGAAAGCTTTCAATCTTTCACCATTGAACATGATGTTATTGGTGGGTTTTTCATATATGCCCTTTTTCACATTGAGAAAGTTTCCTTCTATTCCTAGTTTTCTAAGTGTTTTTTTTATCAAGGAGGGATGCTGGATTTTGTCAAATGGCTTTTCTGCATTAATTGAGATGATCATTTCCCCCCTTTCATTCTGTTAATTTGATGTATTATATTAATTGATTTTCTTAGGTTTAACCACACTTGCATCCCTGGGATAAATCCTACTTGGTCATGGTTTATAATTCTTTTAATCTGCTGTTGGATTTGGTTTGCTAGTGTTTTGTTGAGTATTTTTGCTTCTATATTCATAATGGATATTCTCCCTCCATTATTGATTTCTTGCTTCATTCCACTATGGCTGGAGAAGATACATAGTATGATTTCAACAACTTTGAATTTATTGAGACTTGTTTTGTAACCTAACATATGGCCTATTCTGCCTGTAGAATGATCAACTTGCACTATAGAAGAATGTGTATTTTGCTCCTGTTTGGTGAAATGTTCCATATATGTTTTTTAGGTTTAGTTGGTTTATAGTACTGTTCCAGGCCTCTATTTCCTTAATATCTTCTTGTTTAGATGTTCTATCCATTATTGAAAATGGTGTACTGTGGTCTCCTGCTATTGCTATAGAGCCATTTATTTGTCCCTTCAAATCTGTTAATATTTTCTTCATATATTTTGGGGCTCTGCTGTTAGGTGCATATATATTTATAATTTTTATTTCTTCTTGTTGATTTGACCCCTTTATCAGTATAGAGTGTCCCTCATAACAGTATTTAACTTAAAGCCTATTTTAGCTGATATTAGTATCACTACCCCACCTCTCCTTTGATTACTATTTGCATGGTATATTTTCCATCTTTTCACTTTCAAACTACTTATATCTTTGAATTTAAGGTGAGTCTCATGTAAGCAGCATATAGTTATGTCATGCTTTTTTATCCATTCTGCCAGTCTCTGCCTCTTGACTAAAGAAATTAATCCATTTACGTTTGAAGTTACTGATAATTCAGGACTTTCTTCTGGCATTTTGCTATTTTGGTCTTTGTAAGTCTTATACCTTTTTCGACCCTCATTCTTGGTTGTTAATGCCTATTTTAATATTTATTTGATTTTTTGCATTAAACAATTTTGAGGCCTTTCTCATTTCTTTCTGTATATATTTTCTTTGTGGTTATTAAATTTAAATCCTAAGTTTGATTTTTTTAAAAAAGATTTATTTATCCCCTCCCCACCCCACCCCCATTGTTTGCATCGCTGTCTGCTCTCTGTGTCTGTTCGTCTTCTTTTTTTTTAGGAGGCACCAGGAACCTAACCTGGGACCTCCCATGTGGGAGGGAGGCACCCAATCACTTAAGCCACAGCCATTCCCTACTTGTTGTGTCTCTCCTTGTGTCTCCTTGTTGTGTCATCTTGTTGCATCAGCTCGCTGTGCCAGCCCATTGCATCAGCTTGCTGTCTTGCTCCTCTTCTTTAGGAGGCACCGGGAACCAAACCCGGTATCTCCCATGTGGTAGGCAGGCACCCAACTGCTTGAACCACATCCGCTACCCCCTAAGTTTGATTTGATACCAACTTAACTTCAATAGCACACACATACACTATTTCTATACACCTCTATCCCCCCACCTTTTAAAATTTTTTATTTTTTTTATTTTTTAAAGGAGGTAACAGGGATTAAATCTGAGACCTCATACATGGGAGTTGGTGCTCAACCACTGAGCTACATCTGCTCCCCCTTCTCATCTTTTTGATGTACAGTAAAGTGGAGTTACAGACCAAACACAACACAAAGGTACCGGTCTATTTATAAGAAATATCCAGAATAGGTACATCCATAGAGACGGATAGCAGACTGGTGGTTGCCAGAGGTTGGAGGAAAAGGGAATAATGAGTGACTGCTTAATGGATATGGGGTTTTCTTTTGGGGTGATGAAAATGTCTTGGAACTAGACAGGAATGATGGTTGCACAACACTGTGAATATGCTAGCTGCCACATAATTGTACATTTAAAAATGGCTAATTTTATATTCTGTGAGTATCACCTGAATAAATTATTTTAAAAATACATAATATTTTAGTTATTTCATTGCCTTCTGAATTCTCAAAGTTTCTGGACTTGGACAATAAATTATGTCATCATTCTAGTTACAAGTAACATGATATTTTTGCCTTAAGGTTCAAATATTTTTTTCTTTTTTTTTAAAAGTCCAATAGCTTTTTGGAATATGCCTCTGTGTTGATCATTCTGGATCAAATTCCCAGGGCAATTGTTGAGTTCTTTGAATATGGAGTTTGAAATTTTATTTTATTTCAAACACGTTTCCTTGAATTGTAGCTCATAATATTTGTTTTGTTCCTTTTCTTTAGGGATTGCTATTATAAATCTGTTGGGTCTTCTTTTCCTGTCTTATATAGGCAATACTTTCTCCTGAGTCTTTTTATCACTTTATTTCTGTTAAATTTTTCATTTTCTCCTTGCTATTATCTAATTTCTCATGCTTTTTTTCTGTGATGTCTCTTTTTTGTGTTCTTTCAAATTAAGTTTCATCTCTCAATTTTTTTTCTAATTCTTTCCTGAGCTCTATCAGGATTCTTTTAAAAATGTCCTCCTGTTATCTGGTCATATAATTTCCAAGTTTTTCCATCTGTGATTTATGCTGTTCTTTCATAGTTTCTATCACTTTCTTAATTTATTTCAGTTCATTTTAAACTATTATGTTCCACTTATAGTATGCCTTATAGTGCTATTTCCCATGGTTATAATTCTGTAGGTCCTTTGTTGTTTGTTAGTGTATTATTCAGATCATTACTCTCTTTTGATTCTAAAATATTTTTTGGATGTGATTTGACTACAATTTTTTCTGTTGCTTATGTTTAAATGAGATGGCTTTTCTTGTACTTTTAGGAGGTTATTTCTTCATTTAGGGTAGTGATGGGCTAGAATAACTTCCAATCTTTATGGCTCTTAAGGTCCCTCCTTTGATAGAAGTATTTAAAAAAGAGAAACATGGCTTTTCTGTGTAGCTTCCTCAACAGTACTTTCTGCGATCTGCTCCTCCAGTTCTCCCCATACCCAACTCCCCCACCACCCCTCACATTTCCTTTCCTTTTTCTCCAGAGATCCTGTCCTGCTCAACATGGATTCTAGTCCCCGTAGTCTTCTGCAGTGTAGGGGTCTGTCTTTCTGGAACAGGTTTTGTTGATTATTTCTGAGAGTATAGAGCTTTAGTTGTCCTAGTGCCCTCTCACCTCCCAGCATTTTTATACTCACCAGCACACTGGAGCCTATGAAGAGGTTCTTTTGTTTGTTTGTTTGTTTGTTTTGTTTTGTTTCCATTTCAAGGGTTGTTCTCAAATCTGCTAGTTGAGTTCTCCACTCTGAATAAGGACCTTTCCCTTCTGGGTGAGTACTTGTTTGCACTTTCTAGCCTAGTTCTTAAGGCCATGTGGCAGTTTGAAATTATTTTATGAATCCCCAAAAGAGAAATAATATGTTTTAAGCTAATCCATTCCTTTGGGTGTGAGACCCACTTGATGTGATTCATGTTGAGCATTTGCCCTCTTGCTGGGTCTGATATTAAGGGAGAGATGGACTCACATGGATAGACAGAGGAAAAAGGGAACTGCCATGTTTGATCCTGCCATGTAAGAGAAGGGATTGCTTAAGCATGAAGCCCCAGGAGGCTGGGCCCACGGAGCAACTCAAGAAGAGATGAGCCTTATGCCTGATAGCTTGCAGCTGAAATCAGGAAGAAAGCAGAGCAGGTGAGCCTGAGAGGAAGCCTGGCAGGAAAGACAGAGACCAGGCAGAGATTGCCCACCATCTTGCTTCAACACATGGCAAATGACTTGGGTTGATGAAGAAAGTGCTTCAGCCCTACTCCTCCCCCTCAGCAGAAACCCACAGCCTTAGGAAAATATGTGCCCCACCTCTCTTTCTCCCTGGAATCCACAACTTTAAGTAGATAATGACTCCTTTCCTCCCTAAAGGCCCTCTGCTTTAGGAATATAGGCTAAACTCCCATTTTTTGCTTTTGTAAACCCCGCCCGCCTGCTTGTTTCGGAATTTGCCTGGGTAAAGTCCCTATATAAACTCATGAAAGCCAAAACTCAGGGCTCAGATTTTGGGGACTGGATTGTCTTCTGAGCCCACATGTAATAAAACTTTGTTCCTCTCTCTCTCCGAGTGCTGCTTGGGTTTCTCATCGTCTAAGTTTCGTCTGCGCAACAGGGTGAGAAAGGACCTCTTATGGTGCCTTTAGCTGGACTTTTCAGGACCTTGGAACTGTAAGCTTTTACCCCAAATAAATATCCTTTATAAAAGCCAACACATTTCTGGTACTTTGCATCTGCAGCACTTTGGCAAACTAAGACAGGCATGAAAAATCCCACTTTCCATTCCTCCGCTATCTCTTGCATAGCTGTTGATTCTGTGAGATGTTGCTGCTGGTGGGGGATTAGCCCCGTTTTACCATATTCTGGAGTTTGGAGGAGATGTTATATCAATTATTTTATGTGTGTGGCTTTCTACACATGACTTTTATCATAAAAACATTAAAAAAAAAATGATTCATGACAACTAAATATGTGATCCTGGACTGGTCAGGAAAAAAAAAAAACTTTTAAAAAAGTGGGACAGTTGACAAAATTGGAATAAAGGCAGTAAATTTTTTAACTGCATTTTGATTATGCAAGAGAATAGCCTGTCTGAAGCTTTTTCCTAAATGTTTTTGAGAGAGACAGAGAGCGATAAAGCAAAGGTGGCAAAATATTAACAATTACAGAATCTGGCAAAGAGTAGGTAGAAGTTCTTTGTGCTAGTTTTGCTACTTTTCCATGAGTTTGAACTTATTTCAAAATAAAAGGTTTAAAAAATAAAAGGCATAGATTTTGAGACCAAAGAGTTCTGGTTTTAAATCCAAGCTCTGCCACTTACTTGTTATGTGATCTCGGGCAATTTACTTTCATCAAGCCTCAGTGTTCTGACAACTTGAAATGAAAAGTATAATACCTCCTTTGTAGTAATATTTGCTCAACACATAGTAGGTGCTTAATAAATGGTAACTATTATTATTGCTATTCATCAGTGGTCTTTTCAGTGAAAAGCCAACCTAGAGGTAGAGTTGGCACAAGGGCAAAAGGTTACTGATAACTGAAGAATATGATCATTCGGAACCCTATTTCTCTTATCACGCAAGGTAATGAAAAAAGCATTGTGATTGCTTTGTGATGCTAGCATTTTTTAAAAATTTAGAGTTGTTGTAGGTGTACAGAACAATCATGCATAAAATACAGAGTTCCTATATACCACCCTATTATTAACACCTTGCATTACTGTGGTACATTTGTTACAACTGATGAAATAACATTTTAACATTACTAAAATGTTTACATTAGTGCTCACTGTGTGGTGCAGTTCTGTGATTTTCTTTTTTAATTTTTATTCTAGTAAAATATATACAATCTAAAACTTTTCCTTTTAACCACATTTAAATATAGCTTTATAAATTAAGTTGGTGGACTGAAGGCAAACGAGGATAGAAAGATTTAAAGATGCAATTTGAACTTGTCTCTGGGAAATATCAATTCTAACAGGAAAGACCCCTTCAATATCACAGAAACAAACCTACATTGGCAAATGTACAGCAAAAATGACTGATAATACAGCAGAGCATTGTCATTAAAATACCTAACATACCTTAAGATTAAGTGCATTTCTTCCATATGCTTCACAGTTTATTATGGCCATTTTGGTTATGGCCATTATTGCTTCATATTGGGTTACTGCAATAGTCTTATAACCACCACCACGTACACCTTCTGTCAATGTTTCCTCTAGTTTCTTAGGTTTAATGGAATCTAAATCAACAACAACAACAACAACAAACAAATAAACAAAAAAACCACACACACACAAATTTTAAATGTGGCATCACTTAGAGTAAAAGTTAGAAGGTATTTATGTTATGGTAGAGTAAGGCACCATAAATAGGTTAGCCTAACACATCATCTTAAAGGAATACCCATAACTCTCATTCATCCAATTTCAGTTGGCCCTGCTTTTCAATATAGGGTTTTAAATATATTATAGTCCATTAGTTTCAGTCCTTCAGTACCTTATATAAAAATATTTTTAATATATTACTATGAGTAATATATTACTATGAGTAATATAAGCAACTTCTTGGTTCTCAAAACTAATATAGGACATCATATGAATATAACAGATAGAAATCACCTCCCAAGGGACAGTCTCATTTTTCCCCTAATAATGCCTTGATGTATATGTAATTTGGCTCTTCCCTCAGTTTGTAGAACCCACACAGGAAAAAAAAACCTCAAGAGTTAGCTAAGCAAAAACAATCTAAATGTATTTTATCATGAGTTATGGGTTTCACCTTCCATCAAAGATGGTCTATCCAAGCATATATAGCTGTGGCAGGATAACAATTTGAAATTTTATGCAATATAATTTACATTCACAGCCATTCTTGCTGCATTGCTTGCAGCAAAATATATTACATTCTCAGAATTCTTATGCATTGTTTCAGTGAGGGGAAATAATGCAGCCTAGAACAAAGGAGACAATACTCAACTTTAAATGTCTAAGATAGGCTCTCCATGCCCATTCCAGATCAATAGATGCTAAAATTAACTATAGAATAGGGAAATTATGTGTGAGAGGATATGGAGATTCCTTGACTACAGTTAACGGAGTGGGAAGGAAAGGAGTGTGAGTTAAAACGTAAGTGTGTGGCCAAGTAGTTGGCTTGGGAGTAGGTCAAGATGGAAGTGGAGAGGTGGTTAGAAATTCCTTGATAGACTTAAGGGCCCTTAAACTCATTTGGAATTTATCAAGGAGGAAACAACCAAAGTGGTATTAACTCAATAAAGCAGAAATGGCAACATGGCTTGCTTAGGCCCTTGACATGGAAAAGACCTATCAAGTTAATTCATGTCACAGAGGAGGATACAGAAATACTGGGAGGAATGGTAGACTCAGAAAGTCCTATGATTGCAGCATTCTGCTGTATATAATCTCCTATTAAACTCATCTGCTGATTTACTAACTTCAGTTCTAGAATATTATTTGGCTTTTTTATTTTTTTTTAACTTTTTAAAAATTTTAAACATAGATGCCAGGTCTCTAGAGAAATTTTCCAGCTCTTTATTTTTCTTGAACCTAGTAATCATAATTATTTTAAAATCCCTGTCTGAAAAACTCCAATATCTGGATCAATCACGGGGCTGTCTCTATTGTCTGTTTCTTTCCACTAGCTTTCAGACATTTTATCCCGTTTTTATGATGCCTTGTGATTTTTTTATTTGATGCTGGACATTGCAGATGAAAAATGTTTAAAGGGTATGGATAATACTGTCTCCATCTGTCAAGGGTTAGGTTTTCTTCTATGAGGCAGAAAGATTCCATCAAAGATTGGTTTTGGACTTTATTAGGCCTGGTCTATTTTAGTTCTGTCCTTCCTCCTAGGACATGGTCCTTATTCCTAAAGTTTGGGTCCTCTGGGTCTTTAACTGAAAGCCCGGTGTGTTTACAAAGGCCACTCCTGTTTGGCAGAACTTGAACTCCAATATCTGTCTCCCCAACACTGAAACTGCTAAAATCTATGCTTAATTCCTTAGTTTCTCAGTGATGTTTTCTCTGTGTTGTTTTGTTTTGTTTGTTTGTTTTAGGAGATACCAGGGAACGAACCCAGGGACTCATACATGGGAAGCAGCCGCTCAACCACTTGAGCTACATCCACTCCCTGCTGCGTTTCTTAAGGGTCTTGGCCTGCACATGCAGTTTTGAAATCAGCCAACACCCTGAAGGGAGTTTTTTAAAATATATATATTTTTATTAGAGAAGTTGTGAACTTTAAAAACTATTATTCACATGCGTGGAATTCCCCTACAACATCCCTCCACCAACACACCACACCGTTGCGGGACATTTGTTACAGATTATGAGATAATATCATCAGACTATTACCTCTAATTATGGTCCCTAGCATACATTTGGTGTAATTTTTCCAAACCCCTTGAAGGGAGTTTGTATGCAGATTTTTAAATTCATTTCTCTTCAATTCCTTCCTCTCCATGATGTTGCCCCTCAAGTCTTAGCTATATTGACAGCTCTGAAGTCTGACTGCTATCTCCTCAATCTATTAAATCTTTCACCTTCTACTTGTGCTTTATTTTCCCATACCACAAATGCCTCAGGGAAAAGTCAAGAGTAAATGTAGAACCTTTCAAGGATTCTAGCCACTCAGATCATGCCTGTATTGGTTACTGTTCAATGCCTTCAATTTCTATTTTATATGTTTTGGTCAGCTTTAATAGTTGATTTTAGTGGATGGTTAGTCCAGTACAAATGACTCAATCATGAAGAGAACCAGAAGTCATCACGGTTATTTTAAATTCCGTGTCCAATAATTCCCATGGGTATGTTTCTACTGTCTACTGTTTCTGGTAGTTTCCATTTATTTTTGTCTTTTTCTTTGTGAGCCTAGTAATTGTGAATTGTTTACTGCATGTTGTATTTGTGAAATTGTTTGTAGAAATAATGTGAGGTTTAGAATGAGGTAATCTTCCTTTAAGTGATTTTCATTTCTTTCTGCTAGATAACTAGGATCACAAACACTCATGGACACTGTTAATTCAAATTTAGGTTGGCAAAATCACCCTGGGAGCCTAAGTGGAGAAAAGAAAAGAAGGCTAGAGCAGAAGTGTGAGGAACAACATTTAAGGGTTAGGCAGAAGAAAAGGAGTCTATAAAAAGAAAGTAATGATCAGACATAGGAGTAGAAAGAAAATTAGCAGTGTGGTGACATTGAAGGCAAGGAAAAGAGCAGTTCAAGAATGTAGGAATTTGAAAATATTCAATATAATGACATTTCCCTTCCAACTCAATATTAAAGCTGATCACTAAAAGAATTGTAGATGTAGCTAAGGCAGTGCTCAGAGGGAAATTTACAGCACTAAGATGCATACATTAGAAAAGAGGAAAATTCTCAAATCAATAATATAAGTTTCCATCTCAAAAACCTAGAAAAAGAAGAGCAAAATAAACCCAAAGCAAATAGAAGAAAATAATAATAAATATAAGAAGAGAAAGCAATGAAATTAAAAACAAAATAATAATAGAGAAAATCAATGAAACAAAGAGCTTATTCTTATTCATACACCTTGAGATTAGGGTCATATTATCTTTTGAAAACTATGGCCATAATACTTAGGGCCTATGAACTTTCCAAGGGCCTGGGAAAATATTTGAAGCTTGAAAAAAAATCCTCCTGGATGAAAAGTATGAAAACAAAACTAGAAGATAAAAGTTAGTAAATGATAAGTTAAATTTTGATAAAATGTGATATTATGCCAACTTCCCGAATTGTTAATCTTTGTAAACTATCCATTATATTTGTATATTCTTCCCTCAGAAGAATTCCCAGGTATGTGAGCCAAAGTATTTCAAAAATAAAATTATAAAATACATTTTACGTTCCCAATAGAAGAAAAGCATAATTTGTTTGGAAAGCAGGTACATTTTAACATATTTAATGAGATGTGTGTGAGTGTGTGTGTGCACACACATAAGCACTTGTTCCAAAAGTAAGAAGGTCTAAGGTATGGTCTTCAAATTGCTTGACTGTACACCTATGATACCCAGCTTTTCAGTCTTCCCCAGAAATGCCTTATCCTTTGACTATGCTATTCTCTCTGCCCAGAATACTTTCCCTTCTTTATTCATCTGGCAAATTCCTATGCTCATTTCAAGATCCTGTACAAATTTTACTTCTCTCTCGGGGCCTTCCCCTGACTTCCCTCAAGCAATCAGTCTACTTCATCTTCTCGACCTTAACGAGTGCTTTGTTTACACCATCCTAATATCAGTTATCAGAGTCAAGTTGTTTCAAGAGGAGGCACAGACTAGCTATTACAAGAATAGGCTCAAGCCAGATAGGCTGGTTCTGCTGCTTATTAGTTGTGTGACCTTGAGCAAGTTATTGAGCCCTCTGTGCCTCATTTATAAAGTGGGAATAGTACTAGTTCCTAATTCCTAGGGCTGCTGTGAGGATTGAGTGAGTTAACATATGCAAAGCTCTGAGAACATGGCAAGCAGTCCTATTATTGCATGTTTGTCCCACTCCACCCCAGAATACATCAATATTTATATTTCTAGTATCAGCATAAAGGAAATACTTAAATATCTGCTAAGTAACTGAAAATGAGGTGTGACATATGTGTGAATGTCACACATACACACACACAATCACATGCACAGATCACAAATATAATTATAGAAAGATACTCATATCCGTTTCTAGTGCAGGGCTTCTTAAACTGTTTTGTTCCACGGACCCCTTTGCCAGTAAGGTGAAAACCACAGACCCCTTACTAGGTCCACACTATACTGTGTATTATTTAATAAATATATCACACCCACACCAACACATCTCCACAAGGATATTGTTTTTTTGAATTTCAATTCAAGCTCACGGACCCCTGGTTAAGAACCTCTGGTCTAGAAAAATGGCATAAACCTAGCCTTTACCTCGACCTTCAGTTCCAGTTCCATTGAGCAGGTTTTGCTTTTTTGAAATGTGTTCCACATTTTCATTTTCCGCTGCCATCATTTCTAGATAAAAGAAATAAATGTGTAAATTTTTTTTTGGCGGGGGGATACTTGTGAAAATTCATGTTGAGAGTACTGTGACTAATGTCGTTGTTCATCTCTAATGAGCTGGGATTATCTGTGGAAATGTGGCCGTGATGGCGTGTGTCAGCATTGACATTCTGCTCCTGGAGTTCATCTCAACCACCTTTGGAATAATGGTTCATCCCACTGCTCCTTTCTGTTAGCTTCTCTGATCCTTTGAACTTCCCTGTCTGGTTTCCAACCACCACAATCTTCATTGAGAGCTTACTTTGGCCTTGGCAGACCTGCCAGGTCAGGAGTTTTGTTATTGCCTGACTGCGAACCAGCATTGCCCCCTGGCCCATGCATTAAAGGTATAGAGGCAAAAGGTGATCCCACCTTCCCCCTGCAGACCCGAATGGAGTCACCATTTGCCTGCCCTCCCTCTCTCCCCTTTGCTCTACCCAAGCACCATCCTCATAGACTATGCTCCATGGATTTACCTATCTCAGACTGCCTTCGAGGTTTTCTTGGTAAAACTGGTGATGGCAGGGAAATTTTTGCTGAAATGTCATTAATAGTTAGCACTGCAGAAGTATTCCGTTGTGTCCATTCCAATGGTTTTTCTATTTTGGTGGATATAATGCCAGATATAGGACTTGGCATTGCTGCATGGAAAGCAATCAGGGGGTGCTTTTTGATAAAGCCAGATTCCACAGTCTTTCGTAAAGGTAGAGACTCAGATTGAACTTCTTGGAGCTTGAAAGGGGCAGGACTTGGGGAAGTGACACGTGAAGTGTTGGTGAACTCTGAAGAGAGAATTAAGATGTCTTTTAGTCTGTTATCAACATAAATATTTTTTAGTTTGTATGGCACTTCTTTTGAACTTCCTGACCTTTCCATTTGACTTGTGTCTTTCCCAAAAAATCGAGCTGAAGCTGAACAAGTTGGAACAAATATGGAATGAAGAGCAGTAATTGGAATGGGGAAATAAATGTCCTGAAAATCCCGTTTGATTGGTATTGGAACAGTGGATTTTTCTTGTATCGGACGATCAAGAGAGAGGCTTTGGACATTGATAGGGGTGTGTGATTGGTCTCTTGAAACAACATCAGGAAAACCAGTCTCATCTTTTTGAATTGAAGTAGCTTCAGCTTCGGAAGACTCTACATCTGGTGGCTCAGTTTCAATGGTCTTGGCTAAATCAGAAAAGGAAAAAAACATAATAAGATTATATTTATCAAGGTGCCAAGCACAAAACTACTAACGTTTTAGTATTCATAGCTTTCCTTTACTCACCCACATCTCTATCACCCTCTAAAGAAGTTTCTGTATATCAGCTATCAGGACTTTTGTTGAGCTGATTGGGATAAAGTGTGAGCAGACAACTGGAGAAGTGAAAAAGCAAAACTGTACTACAATTAGAAAGAGCAGGGAGCTACACTTGGAAGAACAGAATCAATGGAGAAAGGAGCAGGGAATAAAGAGATTTTTGAGCAGCTGCCCCTAAAACTCTGGGGACAGAGATGGGGGAAAAGATTTCGATGATATTTTGCTATTTATCATGCGGCACTGTCTCTCCTTCATTTGAAACTTCTTCCAGTAAAGATTTCTTTTCAATGCCTCATGGATGTCAGACCTATGTGTGTCTTTAGAACATAATATTCCGGTGTTGGCTACAAGGTATCCCAATTCATGCAGGTTATAGCAATGAGTATTCTTTTCTCTCTCTGTTCTAAAAAACGCAATATGCTCTCATTCTTAGGTACCTCACTACATCATACATGCCTTCTCTTTCCTATGCAACAGAATGTTGACATTTTTTTCAGTTGTCTAAGATGAGTACAATAAATGGTGAGCACCTCCACTTCTAATGATGAGAAATTAAGTTCCTCAAGGCAGGGTTCTCCAGAGAAACAGACCCAACAGGTTTATACATAAAGAGATTTGTTATAAGAATTGGCTCATTCGACTGCAAGGATTGGCAATCTGAATTCTGTACTGGGAGCCTTGATGAAGGCTTTTGATGAATTCCCTAGAAGAAGCTGACTGGCCAAAGTAGAGATAGAAATTCTTCTTTCTGAAAGCTGAAATCATCGCTTCTCCTTTTAAGGCCTTCATCTGATTGAATGAAACTCCTCCCATTGCTGAAGACAAATCGCCTTTGTTATTGTAGCCTTAGAAGCAATCAACTGACTAATGATTTAAATCCACAAAAAATACTCACAGTACCAATCAGCCCAGTGCTTGCTTGACCAAACAACTGGACACCATAGCCTAGCTGCGTTGACACATGAACTTAACCATCAAAGCTTGCAAAGAGATGGCCAAAACTAGCAGTTCAGCCCTTAGCCTGCCACCTACCTGTTGTCTCTATATAAGAGATGGCTAGAAATTGATGTGGGTTCAAAGTGAAGACTTCTTCTGAAGGAAGCTTATGAAGTGCTTTGTGTTTCCCTGCTCCTCCCCTCCCCATGGTGGGTAAAGGAGGAGGATTTCCCCGCACTTCAAACTGAGTGAGGGGGACTCTCAGAGAACAACTTGTCAAAAATGGAAGTGCCTGCCCTAAGTAGAAAGTAACACTGTGCCATCCACCTCCCCTAGCAGATACATGCAGAACAGCCAAACCATCTTAGCCCACCTAGTGCTGTTTCCAAACTGGAGTATAGTAATAGAATCCTTGAAATAACTTGATCTGTATCTCCTGGGATTTGAAGGTTACAGAGACTGATACCTGACTCTCATCTGGAAGAGTCTAAAAGAGAGAAGCTGGCAGGAGCACAGAGGGTGCAGTTGACACTTTGAGTCTTCGGCCAGGCAAAGATTTTGGTGTTCCTATCTGCTAAGTAGATGTCACAGAATATAAGTGACATAAAGCCATCTCAAAAGCTCCCCACCCCAAAAGATTTTATGGCAAAATGCGGCAACCCCAACAGAAGGAAGTGGTGGGATATAAAGTGAGAATAGGAGGTGAAGGGTGTTTTAAATAGCCAGAGGGTACATAGCTCACAGTTGTCTCAAGGAATAGTGCAGTTCAGAGACCCCATAGAGTTGTGAGGGGTTGTCCTAAGTACCCACAAAAGTGTCTTACCAATAAAAAGGATTAGTTTTTGGAAACAGGGAATACTAATGCCATATTACCATTTTGAGTAAGACCTTTACTTCCCATAACTCTCCCCGACTCTTACCCCCTCTGGTGGAGGAGCCAGAAACTATTCTACGAATTGGGGAGAAGTAAAAGAACAAGGTGGAAGAAGCAATCATGTCTCTCTTTCCCTTGGCTTGCCTAGTCTGAGCTAGGAGAAGGGGCAAACTTTGAATTGGATGCTAGATGAAAGTAATGATTTAGATTGGAATAAGAGTTTAATATCTGAAAACGAGTCAGGATGAATAGATGAAAGTGACTGGAAAACCCTTGGGTCAGGGGTTCTTAACCTTTTTTGTTCCACGGATCCCTTTGCCAGTCAGGTGAAAACCATGGACCCGTTGTCAGAATACAGAGGCAGATCGTTTTATGACACTCAACATCGGCATGTCTTTAAATTTTAGGATTATTCAAAATTAACTCAAGCTCATGGACCCCCTGAAATCTTTCCACAGGCCCCAAGGGGTCCGTGGACCCTTGGTTAAGAACCCCTACCTTGGGTGGATGGGGGGGCAGATGTGTGCCATGTGAATATGAAGGACAGGAGTGGGAGAAGAATAAAGCTTGCTTTTTGCTTATACAAAGCTTATCAAAGCTAGATTGTTCAATAAAATGGTCACACCAAGAACTTCAGCTTCTCTCTCTCTCTCTCACCTCCCCCCTGCCCCATATTAAAACAAAGCACAATAACATGAAGAAATACCTATGCTAGACTCCAAAACTCCTTCCAACTACCACCATCATTATATTCAGCCTTCCCTATGGGGCGCTGAAGGATTTTTCTGCTTATAAATTTGACTTACTCTCCTCTCATATTTTTTTTTTTCCTGTTTGTTTCATGTTACTTATTCTGCAATTATTTTTTAAGTTAATAGACTATTTTATAGAACAGTTTAAGATTTCCTAAAAAATTGAGGAGAACCCCTGCCCAAGTCCCCTATTAACATCTTGCATTAGTGTTGTACGCCTGTTACAATTGATGAACCAATATTGATACAATATTAACTAAAGTCATAGCTTACATTGGAGTTCACTCTTCATGTTGTACAGTTCTATGGGCTTTGACAAATGCATAATGTCATGTATCCACCATTACAGTAACATGCAGAATAGTTTCAGTGCCCTAAAAAATGCCCTGTGCTGCTTTTTTTCTGGTTTAGCCTGCCTTATCAATTTTATTGCTCTTTTCAAAGAATCAGCTTTTGATTTTGTTGATTTTCTCTATTAATTTCCAGTTTTCATTTTCATTTATTTCTGCTTTAATTTTCATTATTTCTTTTCTTCTGGTTACTTTGAATCTAATTTGATCTTTCTTCCTAAGAGGAAGCTTAGGTTATTGATTTTAGGCCTCCTTTTCTAATCCATGTGTCCAATGCTTTAAATTTCCTTCTAAACACTTCTTTTGCTGCAGCCACAAAGTTTGATAACTTGCATTTTTATTTTCATTTAAATCTAAATATTTTCTGTTTCTTTTGAGACTTATTCCTTGAACAATGTGTTATATAGAAGTGTGTTGTTTAATATTCAAATTTGGGGGGATTTTCTGGTTATCTTTGTATTGATTTTCTGGTTTAATTCCATTGCGGTCTGAGAGCATATCTTGCAGGAGTTCTATTCTTTTAAATTTGTTAAGGTGTGTTTTATGGCCTAGGATGTCATCTATCTTGGTGAATGTTGCATTTGAACTAGAGAAGAATGTGTGTTTTGCTGTTGTTAGATGAAGTAATCTATAAATGTAAATAAGATTCAGTTGATAGATGGTGCTATTTGATTCAACACTATTCTTACGGGTTTTCTGCTCTCTGGGTCTGTTAATGGCTGAGCGAGAGGGGTTAAAGTCTCCAGCTGTAACAGTAGATTTACCTCTTTCTCCTTGCACCTCTCTCGGTTTTTGCTTCATGTATTTTGAGACTCTGTTTTTAGGTGTATACATATTAAGGATTATATGTCTTCTTGGAGAATTGTCCCCTTTATCATTAAGTAATGCTCCTCCTTATCCCTATTAATTTTCCTTGCTCTGAAGTCTGCTTTGTCTGAAATGAATACAGCAACTGCACCTTTCTTTTGATCAGTGTTAGCAAGGCACATCTTTCTCCATCCTTCATTTTAATTCATCTGTGTCTTTCTAATTAAAGCGGGCTTATTTATTTATTTTCCTTTTTCCCCCTAGTATAATAGGTTTCTACTTCTCCAACAGACCCTCCTCTGCAGTAAAAAAATAAATAAACTACATAGGTCTTCCCTATAATTAATAATATATCATTCCACTTTTACTAATTCCTCAAATCTTCTTTCAAGTCCCATTCCTGCCCTGTGCTTTTTGGCATCTCTGAACAACTCCTATCTGTACCATGAGCTGGATTAAATTCTAAGCTGTTTTGTACTGTTATTTATTTATTTATTTATTTTTGTATTTTATGTATATCTTATCCTGAAAGTGTAATTTAAAGGCCCAGAAAGGCAGGGTCCAGCTCTGTCATGTAATTAATTCATAGGGCACAGAGTGATGTATGCAGAATGGGGGTATTTATTTCAGCGTTTTATGTCAGTGTTTGCATATTTTTATAAATTGTACTTCAGTCATTTCAAGTATTTATTTGTTTATTTGACAAATACTTTTGAACATCAACTATGTGCAAAGGATTCTACCAAGAGCATCTTAGACATATGACTAATAATAATTAGTCAGAGTCATAGAATCTTTTCTTTTTTCAACAGGAATTTATTCACTCACAGTTTGATCCTGGGAAAAATGTCATAGAATCTTAGTGGTAGAAGGAACCTTTGCTAACACCTGCCTTAACCTGAATTTTACAGGTGAGAAAACAGTGGCCAAGAAAGAGTAAATGACTTGCCAGTTATAGAAATGTGGTGATAAAGCTGACATTAGAAGCACTGAGGTCTTTACTCTGTGCCCTAGGAATTTATAATCTAGTCTTAATTATAACATCAGAGTTGCCAAGTTACTGAAACGTTAACTCTACAATACATGTCTGTTAATTGACTCACATTTCCAATTAATTTTATAATAATAATGAAGACATTTGAATGAGAAAAAATGTAGCTCCAAACTAATGAATGAAAAGTAAGTTGAGACAGATAGTAGAAAATAGGTTACCAGGAGGCAGGGGAGGGAGGTATTGCTTAGTGCGTACAGAGTTTCTGTTTGAGGTGATGAAAGAGTTAGGGTAATGGATATTGGTGATGGTAGCACAATAGTGTGAGTTGAAAGTGGTTAAAATGGGAAATTTTGAGTTGTACTATGTTACCACAATAAAAAGAAAAATAAATATAGATGTGTCATGTAACATCTTAAAGAAAAGTTAAATATTCTGATAGACTAATAATACTCAAAAGAAATTATGTAATACAAATTATCTACTGGAAATTGCAGTCTTTTCTGGGAAATGTACTTTATATTCTCTTATTTTAAAAAACATTCATCAAAGCCACACTATATGCCAGACCTTGTACTGAGAGCTGGGAATATAAAAAGTACTCTATTGTTTCTACTTAGAGGAAACTATAACCCAATTGTAGAGACAAACAGGAAAAAAAAAACAATAATTATAATACTGTGTGATAACTTTTCTGCTACAGATTAGAAGAACATTCTAGGCCCATTCAGACTCCTGGTTTGAAGAAAGCAGCCTAAAGTTAACATTAGTCTGTTCTCCCTTCAGAAATCATCAGAAAGAAACAGGAATGCAGACTCCACCTTAAAAGTAGGAGACAGCTGAAACAAAATAGGTAAAAGCTATGCCTAAAGCAGAGGGATTAAGCAGCACAGCATGATGGAGAAAAGAAATCTCAGAAAGAACCAGCATAGTAAACTTCCCCAAAGTGAAAGGTACACATAAAGATGCAAAAACAGTCTCTCCTAGGAGCACTAGCAGGACCAAGATGCATAGGCTGATAATGGGAGCCTCCCCAGCTCTGGCATATTTCTAAGAAGCACTGGCGATGAGGCTGAAAAAGGACTCAAAGACAACCATATTTGCGTGAAGTGGTCTATTTGTGTTGCAGCAGGAAGCAGACTGGCCTGGTTTTATGAAAATCCCTGTACCTACCCATCTTTGTTGATAGGAGGGAAGTAAAGGTCTGGGCCATAAGAAAAGTCTTGGTGTGATACATAGACTTGGTCTCCTCATCATGTGAACTTCCTGCAGTTGGCTCTTCTGGAAAATTATGACCACTCAGGTGATCATAAATTTTAAAACTTAAGCAATCACCTCTACAAAACAAGAGCACAAAGATACAAGAGTTCTGTAAAGAACTGGCAAGACTGAGAGGAGATGAGATGTATAGTGGCAGAACTCAGAAAAAAGGAGGAAAAAAATAAATCACAGAAATGAAGGTAAAATTGGAAGAAGCACACAGGAATGAGAAAGTGGAGAGAAATCAGAAAAAAAGAAATAGGATTGGAGGAAAATGATAACTGGGAAAGAGAAGTTAAAGATGTCCAGCATATGCGTGGCTGGAAATGTAAGGAAATAATTCAAGAAGATCCAGAAATAAGACACAAATCTGAGGGTAGAAGGCAAACCATGTCCAAGGCAAACACACCTAAAAGGATCAATACCCTGCGAATATTCTTGCTGTCCTGATTTTGTGATAATCAGGGCAGGCTAAACATTCGCTATATTAGAAACCACGCATGTGTCCCCAGACCTAGTTTTTCTCCCTAGGTCTGGTTTTTAGAATGCATTTATAGAATGCCTGATTTATTATATGACCATCCTGTATGGGAAAAGACTGTAACTTTGGGTATCTTTGGTCAACCTTAAGAGATATAGCAGGGGGACAGATGTGGCTTGGGTGGCTGGGCGTCTGTCTCCCATATGGAGGGACCTGGGTTCGACCCCTGGGACCTCCCGGTAAAAAGAAAAAAAAGAAAAATATAGAAGGCGCGTAGGCCACCAGGCCCCGTGCGCAGGTGCGCTGCCAGGTCCCGCTAGCAGGTAAGCAGCCAGGTCCTGCGCACGGGTGCGCTGCCAGACCCTGCAAGCCATGTAGCAAGATGATGACATAACAGGAGAGTGACACAAGGGAGAGGCAAGACGAGAAGGACCAAAAAACCAGCAACTAAGGTGGTGCAGGCAGTAGGATGCCTTTATCCCACATCGGAGATTCCTAGGACTGAATCCCAGTGAAGACAGGAGGAGAAGAATGAGAAGAGAGGGCAGGAAACAGACACAGAGAGTTGCCCAGCGAATAAGACACAGAAACAGCAAAAACGGGTGTGTGTAAAAATGGATATAAATAAATAAATAAATAAATCCTTAAAAAAATGTATAGGGAAGGAAGATACAGACTATAGTTAGTAGTAATACTTCGACAATGCTCTTTAATGATTTGTTAAGAAATGTTTCATCCCAATGCAGGGTGTTTGTGGGGGGGTGATGTGTGGGAGCCCTGTATGATGTTATGCATGTTTGTTTTGTAAATCACAATATTTACTGAACACTTATAGTTTATATATGTTCATGTATGAATGATATACTTCAATAAATTGTGTTGTTTTTTTTTTAAAAAAAGGATCAATACCAAAACCTAACCTAATAAATGTAATGGATTTCCAAAAATAAGGAAATAATCCTTTGGGCAGTCAGGCAAAAAGACAAAGAAATGTATAAGCCAAACAAAATAGGTTGGCCTTAGCAACATTCAAAGCTAAAAGACACTGGCAATGCTTATAAAATCTTCAATAAAAACAACAACAAAAAGCATGACTCAAGCATTTCACGCATAGCAAAAAAAGTCAAATACAGAGGCAAAAGTTAAAACATTTTGAATGTTGTTTCCAGGGCTCCTTGAAAAACCTACTAGAGCAGTAGTCTCACTAGGCATAATTTCGTTCCCCAGGGGACATGTGGGAATATCTGGAGACATTCTTGATTGTCACAATTGGCATCGACTGGGTAGAGGGCAGGCATGCTGCTAAACATCTTGCCATTCACTGGCACAGGACAACCCCCACTCTGTCAGCCTACTTTCCCCAATGCCCCTCCCTCACCCCAACAAAGAATTATCCAGCCCAAAATATCAATACTGCTGAGGGAGAGAAAGCCTGTGCTAGAAGGAAAACTTCAACGGAAAGATGAATGGAGAAACCACAAGAAAAGATGTGAAGATGAATAGTGAATCTACATTACTGTGGGTGCCATTATTACAGAACAGATTGCCAATATAATCCCTGGCAATGTAGAAAGGATATAACAAAAATTGGGGGGGTAAGTGCGAGAGAAAATTGGAGGTAGTATAAGTATGTTGATTTATACTTCATTTACAGCCAAAAGTAATTTAATTTAATTTTAATTTTAATTTAACTTTATAAATCAAGTTACAGACTAGGCATATGTGCATTTTAACAGTACAAATGTTGACACTAAAATAGTAAATACAACTAACTAAACTCAGGTGGTAGAGGAGACTGAAGAGGAAGGAAGAGAAAATGCGCTAATTTCACCCTTGCATATAATGGGTAGATAATAGATACCATATACAGAAATAGAGGATTAAGAGTATTATATAAAGTTATTATAAAGGGGGCTAATTTTTACTTCATACCACTTAGAGTAATTCTACATTTACTTGCATGGTTGTTTGACTGTTATCTACCCTATCTACAGGGAAGAGGGAGGGGTTTTGCTCAATTCCTAGGAGCGTGCTTGATAAACACTTGTAGATTTGGACCGGATGCTACCTTCCTACAACAAACATTTGTAAGTTACTGGTTATTAGGGAATGTCTTTATTGTGATCCTCAGCAATACAGGTCAAGGAATTTCTCTTAATATACATAAACATTAATAAACATATCTGATTAATACACATACCTGTATGGACTTTCTCCTTATATAAAGGCAGCTTAGGGAATTTTGGAGGCAAGGGTCTTCGAAGAAGTTGTGGGTGCTTTTGCATTTTAATTAATAAGCAGCGATGTTTTTTCATAACTTTAGGTTCAGGGAGAATTAAAGTTTTTTTAATACATTTGAATTACTGCTGAAAAACAATTCATTAGAATCTAGATTACACCTTAATGAAAATCTTTATGAGCTAATACCCAACTGAGTTGAAGAAGAATTCCCTTATAAGAAAAAAGAGAATAAGAAAATTCTTAAATTCTTAAAAACTCCTAGAAAGAATCCCAGATAACATTTAGGTTTCTCATTATTACAGAATTTAAAAATATGTATACTATCATCAACCAGGATAACTTCCACCATTTTACTTGGGCCATAATTATTTAATCCTAAACGAGATGGGCTTCAACACGATGCGATCGCCCAGGAGCACTCTCCCAATTAGCCCTGTTCAGAATGGGTGGCAGGAGATGGACCCAAGCGACGTGCGCTCAGTTTGCAGGCAACACCAAAGTGCCTGGCTCGTCACT
This sequence comes from Cabassous unicinctus, assembly GCA_029593785.1. Taxonomy (NCBI): domain Eukaryota; kingdom Metazoa; phylum Chordata; class Mammalia; order Cingulata; family Chlamyphoridae; genus Cabassous; species Cabassous unicinctus. The sequence continues at coordinate 27,302 of JAQZBX010028558.1, forward strand.
ATTCCGCCGACAGCCTAGAAGGAAACGCTCCAGAGCTGCACAAATGGGCCATTTAACCCCAAAAGACAACTTTGCAGACGGGCGCTCGAATTTCTCTCCCTGGTGGTCTGTCCCGTTCGGGGCTGGTAATTTTCCTCCCGCAGCCTCCGGAGGGGTCGTGGGGCACCTCCGCTACCCTGAGGGCAGTCACCTGCGTCTCAAATCAACCGGTTTTTCGTCCTCCTCCTTTTCCTCAGAATTTAGGCAGCGAGGTAAGGGTGAAATGAGGTAGCGGGTCTTCCCCTAGGGATACCGTCCCCCAAAGAAAGCACACCGGCCACCCTCAGGCCGTTGGCTAGGTGCGGTCAGAAGGCCTGGAGACCCGCCCTAGCAACCCGTCCCAGGCCAGCCAGCGGGACGCGCAGGCGCCGGAGGGGCCCGGGCGCCTGGGGCCGGGGAGGGCGGGTCCGGGAAGGGCGGGTC